>VUQI01056519.1:8066-40057 GCA_015106735.1 Paratilapia polleni
CCACGTATTTGTAAAAAAAAAAAAATTTAAATACAAAAAAAAAGAAAAAAAGAAAAAAATATGACATAAATGAAAGTATTGTTCAGGAGATCTGCTGGAGTCACCCATGTAGGACTACAGGAGAAAGAGAAATAATCATTTGCTATAAAAACTAATAGCCTGCTGTATATCTTGATTTTTTGTTGGTGTTGTCTTCTGTGTGGGCAGTGATTCTGATTCAGACTGCTGGAGTTTTCAGCCAAATTGTCCCCTGCAAAGCAACATTTTCCCAATGCTTTCCTAACAAATAACACAAAGTCCATCTTAAATGATAATTCTGATAACAGTCAACATTTCTACTATAAAAAATCTTATAACAAAAAAAAGTAGACATATAAAAAAATGATCTTCTATGTAGCTAAAGCCTGATATAGTTCATTTTTTGTGCCATTGAGCTCTGTTATTGTCCAAAAGCTATCAAAAACACACCAGTAAGCCACACTATTTCAGTGGATGAGGTTTGTAACCATTAATAAGGTCACTGTAATTTATTTTGCATCACTGTTGTATTTGCACTAAAGCCTTGCTAGGCTGAAAATAGTCCCTAACAAATGCATTTTTTACTTCTGTCTGACATATGCTTACTATAAACTGTATTATAAGTATTTCTTCCTGACCTGTTTTTAACAATTTACATTTTCAGCAGGAATAAGCGAGTTTGAACAAGTTTGAAAAAATCAACAAAGACACTTTCTATTGGTGCTATTGTGGGTCTGACAATAACAAAAATACATATCATTGCCAGCCTCAGCTTTTAAGGATGCTATTATACGTAGCTCAATTCAAAAATCTTTCAACCACTGTGAAAATATACAACATATAGTCCTTTATCATGAACTGCAGAGAGTATTGTCTTCTTAGTGTATTTAATAATCAAGTTTTTGAACAAATCCCAATAAACAGACTGTAGTAACAATGGCACAGATGATTTTTAATATTTACTGAATCTGCACCCTGCAGGTTAAGTATGATAACATTTTGTAAAGTGGTTGCATTTGTCCCTTTGAAGATACATTTTTATTAGCATGGACGTGGTTAAAACACTCACACATGCATGCACACACATACATACACACATACACACACACACACAGTGTTGGATCTCCTCAATCTGTATGAACAAAAGCAACGTCTGTATAAAATATAATCACACACTGACTCACTCTCCTGATTCATTGAGAATCTTTTCAACTACCACCTCATAGCCAGACCCTATACGCTGATTATGCAAATGTACCTGTCATGCTGAATAGTAGTGGGAGTAGTGGAAACTGCAACAATTAAACACCAATACACTGTATTTTTCAAAGAAACATTTGTCTTTCTTCAGAATTTCTTTTTCTTACACATTTTTCACCCAAGCCAAAGCAAAAGAGAAGCCCCTTTGAATAACAATCAAACAACCCTACAACTGTTTGAACACAGATGGTGTTGTCCACTATTTGACAAATATAACTACAGTTGTAAAGACTGGAGTGGTGAGTGACTGTAACTACATTGATGGCCAACTAAAGCAAGCTCACCAGCTTATATACAAACTATAGATATCTCTTGATGTGCTTGACAGATCTCAGCCAGAAGAAGTTGAAGTACAGCTTCGATGTAGATTACATCTTGTACTTCACAAAAGCAGTCCTGGTGTTGTTGGTGTCCTTTGTTTGTTTCACATGATACATATGTGGGGAGCGATGGTTTTAAGCTTCATACACCCTGTGGAAAACAAACAAAAAAACAAAGCTATGGTTAGTTTTCCAATTTCAAAGATTTGCTCCATCATATCCCCTAAAGATTCACTCCTTTGACAGCATAATGATTTAGCTTTTTCAGCCTCCTCCAACAGGTGTCTCTGAGTAGAGAGCAAATGTTTACAAGGAGTAAGAACATGAGTTTAATCACTCTGTAACCTACAGAGTCCCTTGGAAATGTTGTTTTGGACAAAATACTGATCTCTGGGTTCCCCAAAGGACTTTTGACTATGGCTGACCCTGACCTTTGATCTCCACATCGTGAGGGGAAGTTAAGAAGACTAGTTTGAACAAAACAAATCAATAAAACATCAGAGAAAAGCCACTGGATATGGTTTAGAGCTCAGAGTCATTGATAACAGAAGTTGGTACATGAAGAGCTGAATGCTGGGTTTACGGGTTGTGTCTTACTAAAATGATAAAGAAGATATAACATGGTAATTATTGCGCTTTAGAGAAATTAAAGAGATATTACACTCACTGGACACTTTATTAGGTACAACTGTTCATCTGATTGTTAATGCAAATATCAGCCAATCACATGGCACCATTTGTTGGTGCCAAATGGGCTGGTCGGAGTATTTCAGAAACTGCTGATCTACCGGGATTTTCCCACACAGCCATCTCTAGGGTTTACAGAGAATGGGCTGAAAAAGAGAAAATATCCAGTGAACAACAGTTCTCTGGGTGAAAATGCCTTGATGTCAGATGTCAGAGGAGAATGGCCAGACTGGTTCAAGCTGATAGGAAGGCAACAATAACTCAAATAACCAGTAGTTACAACCAAGGTATGCAGAAGAGCATCTCTGAACGCATGACACGTTGAACCTTGAGGCAGATGGACTACAGCAGCAGAAGACCACACCAGGTGCCACTCCTGTTAGCTAAGAACAGGAAACAGACTCACCAAAATTGGACATAGAAGAATGGAGCCATCCTGCCTTGTGTAAATAGTTCAGGCTGGTGATGGTGGTGTAGTGGTGTGGGGGATATTTTCTTGGCACACTTTGGGCTCCTTAGTATCAAATGAGCATTGTTTAAACACCACAGCCTACCTGAGTATCGTTGTTAACCATGTCCATCCCTTTATGACCACAGCATACCCATTTTTTGATGGTTGCTTCCAGTAGGATAACTTGCCAAAGCTTAAATCATCTCAAACTGGTTTCTTAAACATGACAATGAGTTCACTGCACTCAAATGGCCTCCATAGTTACCAGATCTCAATCCAACAGAGCACCTTTGGGATGTGGTGGAATGGGAGATCGGCATCATGGAAGCTGACAAATCTGCGGCAACTGACCTTTGATCTGACCTTTGATTATCATGTCCATATTGATCAAAATCTCTGAGGAGTGTTTCCAGCACCTTATTGATTCTATGCCACAAAGAATTAAGGCAGTTTTGAAGTCAAAAAGGGGTCTAGCAAGGTGTACCTAATGAAGTGTCCGGTGAGTGTATAAAGACATTGTTAAGTTTGGATAGTATTAGGCTACCTGTCTGCCCCTGTTTCAGGGGGGTAAGCTACCCAGATGTTAATAGGAGCTTGTACCATGTAAAAATGAGTAGAATAGAGTTTCTTTACCAGAAAGCAAAGTGTGTTTTGTAAAAATGTGAACATTTTCTTTAATATTAAATAACTATTAATGCTATTTTAATTTTGCTAAGCACATTTAGGTCTTTTTTTCTACAGGAGCTATTACCTGTGCTTGTCCTTCCAGATGCGGAACCATTTGACCAGGTTCTTAGTGCTCTGAAGTTTGGGATGAAGACAGTACTCCTGCCCCTTGAACCGAGACACATTCTCCATTGTCACACTGAGAACAGGAGCAGAGAAGAAGCTAAGTTTAAACACTTACGAAGACATGAAAACCAGGAGTGTCTGGTGAAAAAACATGGCGTATAGGTTTTCTACTGAGTATGCATGCATTCTTAAAAAAAAAAAGGAGTCATTTTTGCCCCTCTGTGTGTTTACCTTTAAATTGTAGGGTTACCACGTAAGTAAGATCACCTTTAATGTTTGAATGTCTATAGTAGTGGGCCTAAAGATCAAACATTCACCAGAATCTGACTGCTATCATATCATGACAACAAAATGGTTAGTGAGTAAAATAAGAAGGTTGCACAATGAATGTTTTCAGTTTGACTGAGAAAGTTAAGTTCAGCTTCAAGAGCCTGAACTTCATTGGAGTAAAAACACTGCTGTGAGCAATGTCAAACCATTTGAAAGCCAGTCTGAGTCTGCTGAATGGAGACTGGTTAAGTAGTAAGACAGTTGACATGTTTTTGCCCCGTATTTTAGTGGCTATTCTACACTGCCTCCAATAACATTTCCACAGCTGAATGCCCTCACCATTCAAAAGATCAACTTGCACAGCTTTGCTAGCTTTTTGGCAGTGAAGCAATATTATGGAGCTGCCACTTAAAAATGTGACATGTAAGCTCATTGAATCAGTTCATCTGTCTGTGACACTTGGCTTTTGGCAACGACAGAGACAGTCTGCCTGTATGTGGCATATTCAGACTAAAAAAGTGAGTGTGGTAAAAATAAAAAACAAAAGACCCACCATGCTATGGGGCCTCTCAATCCAGTGACACTCAAAGGCTCACTAAACCATGAATGCTAAATGACTCGACTGAAAAGGAACTTAACTTTTGATAAGAAGGCTGTATTCAGTGCTTATAAAGATTAGATTAAAGAGTTTTGCCTCTATTTTCCTGCCCATTTAGTTGTAACTTTGTTCAGCTATTGATGCCTTAGTTGGATAGCTCTATGTGCTTTTTTTTTGGAAGAACTGAGCTATGAGTGTGTGTGTGTGTGTGTGTGTGTGTTTGACAGAGAGAACATGAAACTGCCTGTGTATATGTGCATTTAACCTAATTACTGTGATAACTTGAGCTTTAGTTCCTACTCATTATCATTCATATGAAGCACAGCTGCTGGCTCTAAAAGCTTTCTTGAGTGATAAGGATAAAATAAGACGGTGAAAATGAAAGACGTTTGGAGAAAAAAAAACAGAAAATTGAGAGGACAGGTAGAAATAGGGAGAAAGAGTGATATTTGGGGCTCCTAGGTTGTGTGTGTCTGCGGTTAGGAGTGGCTGCTCAGAATGCCAGACTGAGCGCTATGAGCCAAATGACCAAAGAGGGGACTCTCTTGCTCATTTCTCTCCCACTCTCTTTCTTTCTGTAGCTTTCCGGAGCCCGCTGAGACTCATTTTTCACTGGGCACTAATGGCTGGTGGGCCCCATCTCATGCTAATAGAGCAACCTTGAATCATGACTGTGTGGCGAGTAACACGCTCACAGAAAAACAGACCTGTGAGCTGATGCAGACCAAATACAATATAATGCTTCTGAGAGGTTTGTTTTTTGGAATGCACACACAATTTATATCTTGATTCACTTGATGTGTGACTATATATCATTCTGCCTTGCAGCTGTATTCCTCCACCAACCAGTTAAGTTGTAGTTTACGTCTATGTATGTCCAGACTCCTGCTGAAGGAAGGTAAGAGTCACCGGTTCAGTGGCTGACCAAACTGGAAATATGGTCACAGTCTCTGCTTCTTTCCTGACTAATGGAGCTAACAGACTGTCAAACTTATTTGTATTTACCATATGAATTCTTGGCCAAAAATGTGTTTTGCTCAGTTCATCAGTTCATCCTTGAGTCCAAGTGAACATTTGCGTCAAATTTTAAGAAATTCTCTTAAAGCAATCAAGAGCTATCATATTCCTGAGAATGGAGCTGGGACATTCAGACAGATGGAGACATCTAACATTTAACAGGTATTTTGTAACTATTTATACATATATATATATATATATATATATATATATATATATATACACACACACACACACACACTGAATAACACAGTAAACTGGAGAGAAAAGCGGCAAATTCTCACATGAGAGTAGCTAATGAGAGTAGCTAGTCCATTTCAATCAATGACAAACTGACTGAAACGGACTGATATTGACTCTGAGTGCAAGAATCTATCTACACATTCACACAACCTGTTTACTCCATGCTCAGTGTCCTCCTGTTATATTGTAATTTGGCAGCAGGTGGCAGCAGAGATTGTGCCTTGAACATAAAACTGATTCCCAAGAGGGTGACATAACATCCCCATCTGCTGTGCCTTCATTTAGCTTTGAAATAAAAAGTAAAAAAAAAAAAAAAAAGGAGCACAGCTCACATTCTGGCTTTTGTGGGACTTTATTCTCATCACTTGAACTCATGCAGCACACACTGCATACATAACATGGGTGTGTTCATATTTAAGTTGGGAGTGTCCGTCTCCAAGTGCCACAGGTTACTTCTTTTGAAATATCTTTAGAGAAGAAGGCTCCTTTATCAACAGGGAAGTTTATGCTGCATTCCACAGTGGCATCATCCCCATAATGTGTGTGTTTGCACTGTGACTTGATAGGTTAAATGTCAGATGGCAGAGAGAGAGAAAGAGACACTAGGTAGAAGGATCAAATATAATTCAAGCACAGACTGACTGAGGCCATAGGCTGGGGTGCAGCAGTCTCCCAAAAAAGAAGAAATCGGCGTTTGAACATACAAACATTACATTATTCTCACAATTATTGCATGTAACAATAATACAGTGTATGTGATGCGTGCATTTCACATTGCCCATTATGTCTGAATTTATTGCTGAAAGTCTGGAAAGTTAATGATAATGTCATGTTAGTGCTTGAGTAATCGAATGTCCTGGAATGTTCTGGAATGTTCTGGAAATCAGTGCTTTCTTCCTCCTCTCCTTTTGAAGTAATAAATCATCCCTCCCTCCTGTCTGCAGGGAGTAATTAAATTATCAGTTTATCACGCTGTAAACCCTTCTGAGTGTTTTAAGCACAGATGACAGGGTGTTTTGAAAATGTCCACACAGCTGCTGAATATGTTTACGGTATGTTGGAGTACCATTGTGTTACAGGAACAGCTTTAAATCTTCTGATAATCTGATAATTGTACGAGTTGTATTCAAAGCATGTGCAGAGTACATGCTGGAAGAAAAAGGGCACGAATAACCATAGGAAGGAAAATAGGAAACATAGAAGGATAAGAACAGAAGGACGCAAGCTGGTAGACAGCAGGAGGTAGGAAAATGTCAAGGGATTACGCAAAAAGAAGAATGCAAAGAAGAAGAACAAGAAATGAGAAAAAAATATTAAAAAAAAAAGCAGAGACAGATATAAGAAAGAACAGAAATGACATATGAAGAGTGACACTGAAAGAAATAAAAGTCTGGCTCACAATATCATCTTCTCTTGGCAGAATGGGTGTTTGGGTTTGATCTCCAGCTTCTGTACATCCTTGTATCTGATCTTGGGCCCTTTTCTGGTGCACCTGCACTTGTAGGCTGTCGAGAAATATAATAAGCAGATTAGACTGCTGAAAACTCTAATCTAATAAACTTGTCATGCAGGGTCAATTACTTCCAACCAAGACTGACACAGACATTAAATTGACAGGACAGTTAATTCTTTGTGATGTGACAGCAAATTGGCGTGGAATCATGACGAAGTACGCCCTTTATCTTTGAATTATAATTCGAATGACAAGTGGGTGTTATCTGCTTCTATTTTTACATATGGCAACACGCAGCTGAAATTTCATGCTTTTACTTCAGTCACAGTTGAATTAAAGGCACATTTAAACAGAAATATAATTTGGCATGCAGTTAGACCCCTTTTAATATTAAGCATGATTAAAATGGAAACCTTTGAGTAAAGAAAAATTGGCTTAATTACCACCCTATATGAGTTTTTTGCTAGTGCTGATTGTTTGCTGCACATCAGCAAAATTAGATGTTATTTTTATCCCATTCAGCACAGATGATCTATGGATTCATTCTAAAGGTCTTCATGCCTTGCAGGGAGAATTTGGGGCTTCAACTAATCTGCAGTCAACTCACTATCATGTTGCTTTTCTATTAGACATTTAGTTTATAAGTGCTACAGGACAGAAGATGCACCCCTTTAATAGGAACTCCATGTAGTCTTACTTCTAAAGTATCTATATATTTAATCATTTCCATCTATCATCTTCTTCAGGAACAGTTTTCTAGCTGTAGTGCTGAATATATTACACAGAGGAAATTAGTTTTACCGGGCTGTATATTTGTGATGGGAGGTGATGACCTGGATAGTCCAAGGTTTCCCTCATCCATCATCTGCTATCTGTCCAGACCGCCAGCCACTAAATCTGTCACAAGCCCCACAGTGGAGCCAGCACTGAGCACCGACATACTAGACAACAAAGGCCAATAAAATTGGGCAAACACTGAGGTTACTATATTGTGTTGAGGGAAACAGCTCCAACATTTCACACATTGAACTGAAAGAGATACCTGTCAAATTAGGTACTCGTTTACTTCTATTTTTATTTTTTGCATCTAGGTGGTGGTAAACACATTTAACATTTCAGAAAACAAAAACAGTGAAAAAGACAACTTTCCAACCAGAATATAATAATGCTCCTGGCAATTACAGACATATAGTTTTCCTCAAAGTTTGATAGTTTGAAACACAAGGGAATGAAACTGGAATACAGAAAGAAACACATCTTTTTAAAAACCTGTTATCCACATAGACAAGAACTGATATTGGAAAATTTTAATGATTTCAGTTACATATGGTGCCTCCGCTTGTCTTGCCAGACACTCTGTGTCCCAGAGGGCTGTTCAGGGTGCAAGGAAGCTTGCCAACGTAAGGCTCATCATAACACCAGATTTTTACACCAGAGGGGTATTCATCATTGCAATTCAGCTTCAAGATCTCAGTGTTTATGGATACAAGGATACAAACAAAGTGCTTAAGTGAATCTAATCAGATTAAAATAAAATGCATGCTGCCGGTAACACATTGTTGATGGCAACCTAAAATCATTTTTTGGAGCACAGACATGCAAGCAAACGCACCCCTGAATCCCTTCAGTAAAGTTGCTGGCTTAAGTTGTTGACTCTTGTTTCAAACAAACTCTGCAGAGGATGAGTTAATTCGTCTATCTTTCCCTTCAAGAACACAACAAAGCAAATCAGGCGTGAACTCCCACCTATTCTCCATTTACTGATTGTTGTTCAGTTATCATAGCTTATGTGCAAAATAGGCCTTTTTTTTTTTTTTTTTTAAAAAAAAAAAAGAAGAAGAAGAAGAAGTTCCTCAAAACCCGAGTCCTCCAGACGGAGTAAATACTAAAATATAAACAAAAAGTCTTTAGAGATGTAGATTATATCCACTTGCAGTGACTACTGGGAGGCAGAAGTGAAAGAGCAATGGGTCTTTCTGCTTTTTGGGGACCCTTTGGAGCGCTGATCGTGCAACTCCGTCTGTGCGTCCTGAGCGCTTGGATGAATCTCCAATCACTCGTTTAGGTCTCTCTCTCTCGCTTGCTGTGGAGAGGCAAGCAGCAGCTCTTTTAAAAGCTGCCCGCTATCCCCTTCTCATTAACATGCACGGCCAGACAGCGAATCAAACACTTGTTGTGTCCTGCTAGGGAGAAGTGGAGAACATGGAAAGGGAGGGAGGGAAAGAAAAAACACAAAATACACGTATTGTTTACCAAAATAAGGATGGATGACGTCCGCTAGTCTATGACTCTCTTGTCCTGATTTCAAGCTGACAGAAAACTTGGTGGGGTGAAGAAAAACGCCATAATGACAGCAACTGCAACAGAGCCAAGACAAATGAAAAGTTCCTTCTCACTGACAGGACAGTGAAATTGAAGGCTGACGTGTACGAAAATACGTTACCTAACTCATTGTAGGTCAGTGAAGGCAGCATTTAGTGACCTGAATTCCAGGAAAAATACTTCTGACTGGCTAAACACTGTCAGGTATAATCACATAACTAAGAATCTACAAGATCAAAGGTTTACGTTCATTTTCTGATTGAAGACCATGGGATTCTACTGGAAACAGACAAGCGTGTAAGGAAATCTTGAGCAGATTTCTTTTAGGTATACATGGAGTTTGAAATGGTAAAGTATTTGTTTGTTGTTTTTGTATACTTTTCCCATTTAGGTATGAGCTATAACATAATAAAGTTATCACATTAGATAAAAAATAATGAACTTGGGGACCAAGTTAACATGACTCTTACATATCAGGATGGCTTTGTGTCACAAACCATCTAAAAACAAAATTTGGCTGGTTAGTTTCAAAAGGTAGGATGGTCAGAAAATGCACTGGAAGTCTTAAAACCTCAGATTTTATCATGTTTGTCACATACTAAAAATTATTTTCATAAGTTTGTGTCACTTTCTTTTTTTTTTTGTATATCACTCAGTGAAATTCAAAGCTGACGCTGTTTCCTTGGATGCATTTGCGATTTATTCTGTTCTCTGCATATGAATAAATGCCCTCATTGTATCTGGGGATGCCATCAGGCTGAACCTTTGGCCTGTAAGAGATAGCCCTGAGAAAAAGGTCTGACCCCTCCCACCTGGGACACTCTAACCACAGGATTAAACCACATTCATCACCATCCAGCATCATGAGATTTGTTTGTGTGTATATGTGTGTGTGTGTGTGTGTGTGCGTGTGTATTCCCTCGCTCTCCACTTGTGTTTACCTCTTTGCCCTTTGCACTGATGCAATCAGCTTCTGTTATAACTCAAACCAGCGGCCATGAAATGTCTGTCTCCACTGTGTACCTGTGTGCGTGCATTTGTTCATGTCTGCATGACCATATTTGTGGGTGTGTGTCTACATGAGTTCTCGCAGCATGTACATCTGTCACATGCTGCAAGATTACATGAGTGCACAGCCAAAACAGTGTGCAAATCATCTGTGAATCTCTCTTAATATTACCACCTGTTTGCCAAATTCTTCTTTGTTCCCTTCATGAACAGCAGCGGGACAAGATGCCAGCTATCATTTTCAGTGGACTGTGACAGATTAGGATGTACATGACCCCTGCAGGACATTGGGTGCTGTGCGAATCCATCCCGTCTTTTTGATCTCAGGATAAAAGACAACGGTCAGCTGTCTGTTTCAGTCTTCAGCTGAAATGACTGAAAATAACTTGGACATGAGCTGTCTTCATCCATTAAGTCATTTTAGCTACAAGAAAGAAAGAAAGGAAGTGAAGGCAGCAGTTAAAATACAGGAAAACTGAATCTGGCAAACTGAATCTGTCTTGAAAAGAAAATGACATCATTTGTCAGCCTTAATAAGTCAAAGTTGATGATGCTTTAGAGAAATGTTTGTAAACAGTTTTGAAGTTTAGCTAATGATTACTAACCAGAACCTAATTAAGGACACCAAAAATAAATCAACAGTTTTTCTTTGTATCCACATAAAATAAACACTGGCAGCATTGGCAATGAAGCAGAGAATAGGAATAGGAAATTTAATCAGTGGACCAAATTTTCCACAGATGTTACATAGCAGTTGGCTCAAGCAAATAATCTGTAATAAACTATGGAAAGCCATAAAGCAGTTGTTGACAACCTTTCTCCTGTCTGATATACCTCCACAAAACTATCAGAAGAACTCTAGACAGTACATCCACACCAGTCAGCTATGTTCCAAATGCATTCGTTTTATATTACCTACATGTTATGTAACATGGTTTACTCTAAAAGTGGGTATTTTTACAGCACGTTTCATACAAGTTAAAGCAAAAATGCTGTCTAATGTCTCTTTAAGCGGACTTCACCAATGGACATCATCTGACAAGTTTAGGTTTACTTTAACTTTTTATTATGAAATCTATTGTTTGTTCTTTGTAACAGCCATTAAAAAAAAAATGACACAATCGGCATTTAGATTGATTGCCTATAAATCTTTCTTTCAGTGCTGCCACCAGCCTGCCACTGGGCTGGAATTTCCCCGCGTTAAATCACATTTTCTTTACGGCAAAGAGAAAGTATCTCAGCAACTGCGCAAACAAACCTGGAAACGGCAAGCTTCAACCCGGAAGCTGTTAGCAGTGGCAGTTTCTTATTATATGAGAATACAAACACAGCAAAACTGCAGTTTCTAAACTTTTTGTTTTCTATGTGGTCCCATACTGGTTAAGCCATTTTGTGCAGGACACTGCTTTCATCATAAGAGTCCATAAGACTGTAAGTGGTCTGTATGATGCTGAAATTATATGTGCTGTCCGTGGATGGCCTGTCTACCTGCAGAGAGCGTCGGCTGTTGATGGAGGCAGTGTACAAAGTATGTGGTACAAAAGGTCTGTGGGCTGTCGTTGGTCCGTCAGCCAGCTGCGGATAAGAGCAAAGTTATAAGATACAAAGAGCTGAAGTGAAACCGAGTGTAAAAGACACTGACGTGTCTACTGCAGCCACTGTCTGTACTTTTCATGCTACATTTTTTGACCTTTGATGTTTTTTTCACGGTTCTCCCGTTTTGGGTGAACTCTGCTGTCGCTTTCTTCCCTATTCCAGCCCAATTGTCAGCCAGTCAGCATTTGACTGTCATAAGCATCATCCACAGCAAGCACCGCGCAGTTAGGATTTTGGAGAACTGTGCAGGAGCACGTCTGCGGTGGGTGAAAACCCCTTTCCGTATACTGTCCATAAGGAAATTCATATGCAGACGGACACAATAGCAGTACCATAAATTACATAAACACTTTTGGAAGCACAACCATGCTAAAGAATAGACCTTTTTTTATCAGAGGGAGCAAAGAAGGTGACGAGTGAGAGAAGACAGGTAAAAGTAAAGTTAGCTTGGGACAAGCATCTTAAGGATTTAAGGGGCTTCAAAATAGACAGCCAGCTGGCATTATTTCTTCTGATCAGTAAGTTACAAATCCTGCCTGCCTGTTAACCAACTTAGTATTTTGATATGACGTTATTATTGTTTAAAAGGGCATTCTTAGGATTTTATATTGCTTTGCACAGTAGCAGCGCCGCTAGCATTAGCCATGTTGCTAACCATCGGCAGCTACCTGTAACAGCCTGAACATGATTTGTGATCTAAAAATAAACAACAGTTACAAACAAACATCGACCTCTGAATTCTGTTTTTTTTTTTTTAAAGAAACCAAAACAAAACCAAAAACAAAGCATTTGCCCGCAGTAAATAAGCATGCCGGATAATGTGACCATAAGATTAGCATATAGAACAAGCAGGATCCATTGAGGGACTGTTCATATAAACAAAGAACACATTCATGGATACTCCTTTCCACCCTCCTCTTTGTAAAATAAGACGCGTCAGAATGTATTATGTAAAAAGAAATAGATATGGTAATGCAAGGCTGAATTTTTAACAATGTCTCTAGGTACTCATAGTTACCCAGATAGCAAACAACAGTTGAAACTATGTTAAATCAACATTGTACTATCAACCTAAATTTCATTGAATCAACACTGAATTCTGACATTGATTCTTGATCACTTTTGCACCCTCAGTTAATACTGAAACAACATGGACATCACTACTAAAGATCAACAGGACTTCAGTGGTATTTAACCAATATTAAACACAGCAAATTACTAATGATACTTAAAACTATTGTACTTTACTTGTTTAAAGTCCTGATAAATGGTGTAATGATGTTCATTTTAATCTTACAATTAAACTCTAACATATAAATGATAACAGACAACTTCACATCAGTTAAAACACAAGTTTATTTAATTTATTAAATCAAGATTAGTTTAAAATCATGTCAGGTGAGTTCACTCCTACACTGTATGATGTCCTGCCTCCACCCGGTCTGGATAGTAGCTGTTAAATGCCTATAGGTAAAGGAGACTTCTTAGACTGTCACTACCGCCATGTTGAGTCACTCCAGCTACAAAAGAAAACACAAAACCAAAAAGTGAATAAAACATGAAAAAATATGAAAGGAGCATACTTTGTTGAGAAATTGTAAACCCATGACTTATAAATATCATCTGCTGGTCAACTATAGATCAATGACTATTCAAAATAATCTTCGGTCAACTATAAATTAATGACTTTTCAATATTGGACAGATGGGATATACCACTGTGAGGGGGTGCGACGGAATAGCCCAAGGAATAATGGCTTTAATTTCACAGTAACTATATATCAATGACTATTGTTGTCACCTAGGCAACTATGAATAGATCATCAATCAATTATAACAGCACAACAATGAATCAATGCTATTTCATTGTCATTACCATTACATCATCAGGTTTCATCAGCATTTTAACGTTGATTCAACATTTATTTAGCGTTGAGATTTCTATGTCAACCATAATGATGATTCAGATGAAAAGTCAACATTGTTTCAATGTTGTCTTATCGCTCTGTGTGTGGTGTTGATGGTGGTTGCTATTTACAAGGAAAACTGGAAAGCCATGTGCTGTTGCACAACGCTGGTGTCTTTGTGACAGCACCTGCTATAATACCATTTAGAATTACTAGAGGGCCAAAAGTTAACTTTTGTATGTTTAAATATTATTATAATATAATTACTGGGAATGATTACATACAATATAAATACTCCTACCCTGTTTGTACCCATGACGGCATCTGCCACTGAGGTTGGCATTTTTTCCTTTTAGTGAAATATCTTGACAACTATCTGATGGACTGCTAAGAAAGTGAGTACAGATATTCACAGTTCCCACATCATGAATCCCGAAGCCTTTGGTGTTCCCTTGCTTTTTATGGCAGGACTAGTGGGGCAAGCAGGGAGTCTATCCTAGTTGTCATGGGGCGAGAGAGAGTGTATGTCCTGGAAAGGTCACTAGGGCTAACACAGAGAGACAGATAACCATTCACATTCACACCTATGGCCAACTTAATCACTAGTTAACCTAACATCCATGTCTCTGGACTGTAGAAGAAAGCTGGAGTAAATTTGAGAAAAAAACCTGTATTAGGCTACATAGTATCTTTATCCGATCATTTCAACCATCTGTCAAGATCCAGAGTATCTTCATCAGTCTGTTTCCTTCAGACAGCATCATTGTCATTTTGGCAGTAAACACTTCACATTCTGACATTTTTCAGACTAGAAAATAATTTTCTTCACTTGATCAAGTAAGACAGCTGTTTTGTGAAAGTGACTGCCAGAATACTCCAGCTTCATTGCCTGCCTGCAGCTGTGGCCATCTCTTCAATTCTTTGAACTTGACTGAAGGACTACGTCTAGTTACACAGAAATGTACTGCTTGCTAGATTGTAAACTCCATTTGTCTGTGAGCTAACTTGCACTGTGTCCAATGGCTTTTAGTGAACCTGGCAGCAGTACAAGTGCAGACTTAATTTGCAGGGAAGCTGTAAACTTTACCCCAAACTTAAACATGGCGGAGGGTGGATAAAGTGTGCTGAGGCTGTTTAGTTTGGAATGATATGTGGTAAAAGTGGGAGAAGGACAGAGAGGGAGAGCGGTAGAGAGAGACAGAGACAGAAAGAGAGAGTATGTTTATGTTGTTGGCAACCAGACTGAGAGTCTCGCTTAAATGCAGGCTTCTGTCTGTAACTAAAAAGCACAAAAACATTTCTTTATCTGTGCATCAGCTGTTAAGGGATGCATCTGCAACTGTCTAAAAACTTGAGAACATATGTTTTAAAATGTATTTTTTTTTAATTACTGTAATCATATCAGCCTGTAAATGACAAGTCACTTGTGCTTGTCATGGAACACTGGACCTGCTCTTTATCCTTTCAAGGATATTCAAGGGTCCGTGGGAGTTTGCCCAACCAGTCTACATGTGTTATGTAGACTTGGAGAGGGCATTCAACCGCATCCCTCGGGGTGTTCTGTGGGGACTGCTTTGAGTATGGGGTCTCTGGCCTGTTATCACGGGCCATTTGGTCCCAGTACAACCATACTGAGAGCTTGGCTCGTATTGCTGGCAATAAGTCGGACCAGTTCCCAGAGGGAGTTCCTGCCAGGGCTGCCCTTTGTCACCAATTCTGTTCATAACTTATGGACAGAATTTCTAGGCTAGGGTTTGTGTCTTCAGGATCAACTCTTTGCTTTTTGCAGGCAATGTGGTTCTTCTGGCTTCATCAGTAGGTGACCTCCAGCTCGCACTGGGGTGGGTTGCAGCCAAGGGTGAACTGGAATGAGATTTAGCACCTCCAAGTCTGAGGCCATTGTTTTCTGCCAGAAAAGGGTGGAGTGCTCACTCTGGTTCAGGGAGGAGTTGCTGCCTCAAGTGGAGGAGTTTAAGTATCTTGCGGTCTTGTTCATTATGACTAAGGGGAGAGTAAAGTGGGAGATTGACAGACGAATTGGTGTAGCGTTTGCAGTGACACAGATGCTGTACTGGTCTGTTGTGGTGAAGAGAGAGCTTAGTGTAAAAGCCACGCTGTTGATTTACTGTCTGATCTACGTTCCCACCCTCATCTGTGGCCATGAGTTCCTGGTAGTGACCGAAAGAATGAGATTGTAGAGACAAGCGGTGGAAATGAGCTTCCTCCGAAGGACTAGGCTTTCCCCTTAGGCCTGGATTATGCTCTGTTTTAGTAAGGTTTACGAACATGTTGGTTAAGCAACACAAAGGAGGTGGTGTATCTGTTTCTGACAGAAATGTGAAAACCTTCACCTCTTTTACCATTGGAAAAACCACCTGCTTCCTGTTTTGGGTACAACACAATCTGGTAGAATCCTCTTTATTTGTGATTCTGATGCTGGAACTGAAATGAGTCTGCAAGGTTTGAAAACTGTCACAGACAGTTTAGACAATCTAATTATAACATATTCATTACACACTGATCTGCATTTTCACAATAGCTCAAAATAAACAGAATAAATAATAAATTAATAATAAAATTATTTCATCCATCACAGGGCCAACACAGAGAGACAGATAACCATTCACATTCACACCTACGGCCAACTACACACATTCAGATTTCAAAGTACACCCACTCCACACATATGGCCAATTTAGAATCAATTCACCTAACATGCATGTCTTTGGACTGTGGGTGGAATCCCACGTGGGAGGAAACTCATGAACACAGCTCCCCATGAACCTGGCGATTCAAGACAGGAACCCTCTGGCTATATCAAAAATAATATAATAACATCTGTTTTCTTGGTTAGGTCAGAATAAAAGCATGCATGCACTCAAAGCCACAGGAAGACAGAGGAGGGACAGGTTTCCTTTGTCTGAGGATGGAAGCCTGAAAAGTAGGAGGGCAAGTCATGGTATTACTGTGTCTTCTGTCTGTCCAGCATGTGTCCGACAGTCTTTTGAAATACCCAAACCTTACCTCAGATGACTGTGTGGGCTTGATATAAAAAAATATGTTGTGGTGGAGAAGCAGTTACATCAGCATGAGCTTAAAACAGGGCTTTAAAACAGGGCTTAAAGTTGTTTCAATCAGCTACTTATTTATTTTTTATTGTTTTAACAAGATCTAACTATTTTAAAATCATAACTCTGATTCACAGAATTTAATGAAGTTTTATGAATAGCTACATAACAAAATACTGAAAGTCAATATTTATAATACTATTAAAAAGTTCTTGATTGAACATAGTAGCCTGTATACTCACAAGAATTAACATATAATATAACACTTGGAAAATTAAGTTCAGCTAGTTTCCCTACACCTACTGCAACTGGTTGCATATGTGGCGGGCAGACATGTATGTAGGTGGGTGCTAAAGGCTCCTGCAAGAGATAATGATAATCTCTTTGTGTTTAAGCAGTGCAGACATGTAGGGATACTGCGTACAGGCAGTAAGTTAGTAATTACTAGGGTGCTGAGAAATGGCTGTATTTTGCCATCTCCCTGCAACAGATTATTTGTGAAGTCATGAATAAATGAAACCAGAATAAATGAAAAACAGAATATTCCTGTTGGGTTTGTGTTAAAATGTGTGTCTAGCTCTCTCTGCATTTGAGTAACTGAGCTACAAGCGGACAGGCAGAAAAATGGACAGAAAGGTATGCAAAAGTCTTTGTTCAGGCAGGTATGAGAGGATAATTCCTCTCAGGTGATTGAAGTGGGGTGCAAAGTGAGGCTAACTGCCCTGGGCAGAGATGTAATTGCTGTTTAAACTGTCGTGTTAACATGGTATTATTTTCATTACCTTACACCCGTCGGGCTAAACAGTAATGGCCATATTTGTTTGAAGTGAGATGACTAAAGGTTTGATCTCGTCCCTTTTTCTCCACTGGGTGCATCTTGCCTTTGTCTCATTTCTCATTATTCATGAACGAAATTATTATTTTGGATATTTGTCCTCTTTGAGATGCATTTTTTTTTTTAACCATGTCCACTTTTTAACCAGTATAAAGTTATGCAATACAGAATATATCTTATTGCATTTAAACTGGAAAGAAAGTATGATAGCAACACATGCTCAGAGAGAAGCAACCTTTGCACCAACTGTGGAGACATCAGCTGTAGCTAGCAAGCGCACTGCAATTATGAGACATCTTAGACCAAGTCTCTCAAATTTATCACAATTCCAGTTCTTTGTGCTATTTTCTCCTGCTTCTTAAATTCTTAACTGTTTTTAACACTTTGGCTGAATTTACACCAGCTAGGGTGACTTTGGATAATTGCTTTTCTGTTTGTTTCATACACAATGGTGCAGCCTCATTTAATCACTTGCTTTTTTCACTTTTACATAAGTAGTGTACCGCAATACTACACAGGGTTGTCTGTGGGTCAAGTGGTGGAGGGTTGTCTGGTAACAATTGATTTTGAATTTTGATTCCTGGCTCCTCCTGTCTACATGCCTATAAAGAATTTCCCTAATCTGGGAATAAGGATTATCTTATCTTGCTTTTTTTATATGAAGGGGTCAAGTTGCTTCTAGTTGACTGCCCAGTGTCTGGCATATAGCTTTAAAGCTATTGGTGTGAATGGGTAGGTGAGACTTAACTTTATCCATTGGGGTAAAACAACTACAACAACAAAACAGACAAATGTAAAGTGCAGTCCTTTAATGGATAGACTTTCAGAATATAGATTGTCTCTTTAAAATAATGTGGAAGTCCTAAGTGAATTTAGATCTGCACTCTGTGAGGCTTGACCTAAAAAAGCCTAGGATTACTTATTCAACAAACAGCTTTCTAACACTACAGACACTTCCAAAAAATTCTTATGTTAAATTAATGCTTATGTAGACTTTGTTCTTCCTTATACAGCCCCGAGTTTCAGTGAATTTTATGAATAGCTTATGCTTCAGTGACATAAAATGACCTCCTGGGACATGAAAAAAACAGAGACAAGACAAACACACCATCTGTTTCAGTTTGTTTGAATTTGCATGGCTTTTACAAGGGAAACCTTTCATGGATTTAAAGGTCTGCTAATACCTTTGGGGGCTGGGAGAGCATGTATGCAGGTGTGTACTGTATGTCTATAAAGGCGTACTCGGGATCGCTTAAATTAATGTCACTTGGCATATAAACAGACTTGGCCATTAGAGTGTAGAAGAGAGACAGAGAGACTGTTGATCTGCTTTGACATATTTCTGCAGAGAAGTATGTGAGTGCTGTAGAGAAGTCTTTTGCCTGAAGCCACAATGTTGAAGGTATGCAAGAGGTCAAAATGGGAAGCACACCTAAGTATTTTAGTTGAAATGCCTTATTAGAAAGACAACTGCTGATAACTATAAAAATAACTAGCAGAATTTAAAAAAATTATAACTTGAAAGCATGAGTGATCAACTGTCAGTCAAATAAGAACTGACTGACTATAAAGATGATGGCAAATCCGGTGTGTAAATGTGTATCGAGGTCCCCTGTGACAGGAATGTTAGGTCAGTGGGAAAAAAACCAACCAAACCGTCATGCACTTGCTCTAACTCCTATTAAATTCACCATAAAAGCAGCATATGTGCATTCCCAGGACATGTCCTATTTTGAGGTATTTAATGACACTGGTCTTGGCTTATGTTGGTGTTGTGTAATTTTTTTTACACTATATTAAGGTCGGTTCTAAAAAATGCTCATTCTGCTTACATGGGGCACAGATAATACATAGGACAAAAGAACATTAAAACTTTTAGGCTTATTAGAAGTTTAGATTTTTTTTAACATTGTCTTTATTGAGTTTTCCATCTGTAATACAAAACATATAACAAAGACTAATAATCACTAATCACAAAAAACAAAACTAATTTTTGTTTATATTTTTGTTGAATCTCTTTAACTTCTCTGGCATTACACCGAAGTGTTCCCAAGCCAGCTGAGAGATGTAATCTCTCCAGCATGTCCTGGGTTTGTCTCAGGGGTTCCTCTCGGTTGGACATGCCCGAAACAGCTCACCTAAGAGGCCGCCCAGGAAGCATCCTAGTCAGGTGCTCGAACAACCTCGATTGGCTCCTTTCGATGTGGAGGAGCAGTGGCTCCACTCTGAGCCCCTCCTGAATGACCGAGCTCCTCACCCTATCTTTAAGAGAGAGTCCAGCCACCATTTGGAGCAAGGTCATTTCCGTCGCTTGGATCTGCAATCTCATTCTTTTGGTTACTACCCAGTAATTTCAAAGAAAGTCTAAAAATGATTTTTTCCATGTAGGACATAGACATGTACATAGACATAAATCTGTAGATACGAAACTGGACTGATGAAAAACTGTGTTCATGTAAACAAAAAAACTTGGTGAATTCTTGTCCACAAATAAAGGGTAAAATTTATGTCCAGGAACGTGGATCAATTTCAGTCAAATTTTGCAAGTATTTTGTAAACTGTTGTGAGACTGTGTTGTGATATTGCCCCTCTTGTCAGCAAAAATTTAAATGTATTCAGGAACAGCCATGGACCAAAGCAGAAACACAAACTTGGAAGAATAGATCACAACAATGGTAGTGCAAAGCGAACCCAGGCAACACAAACTGGACTACATACTGGATTGACAAAGCCAGAAAAGCAGCTTGGGAGTGTGTCACAGCTGCAGTGAATGAGGTAGGGCAGAAAAAGAGAACCGCAATGTTGTCCACAGGGTTGGGAGTATGTACACCCTTAACTGCAATATCACTACATAATCAGTACGAAAATCGATTACGTCAAATCTAGACTTTGTGATCAAAGTAAAGTTTTAGAATATACATGGTTTTCAATCAAAAATTATCATGAGCCCTTTATAAATGAGGCCTTTGATCTCAGCCTTCATAGATTCAATCTGGTACACCACGAAAAGACAGAGGACACCAAGGCAGCTGAAATCCATAGAAAGATTGACAAATTCTCCAAGATGTTTGGACCAATCTACCTGCCAAGTACCCTGGAAAACCCTGTGAGTAAGTTTACTTTTTGTATTGGTGCTGTTTGAAAGAACCAAATATTGATCTAATTCAGGATTTGCTTGTCTGTTTTCTGCACTAATATGAAGCTAATGACCACATAAGAAATACTCATTACAACATCAGTTTCTCCAACCAGGAGAAACAACCATTAGTACGAACTAATCTGTGAACCTGGCTTCTTTGACAGCAGGTGAAAAAATTTTAATTGTGTTGATCGTGGTGGTGCATGAGAAGAGATCAGGAAGACACATTGGGATCCATCCTTTGGTGATGAACAGCAAATTTTAATCCAACAATGAGGCTTCAGCTAGGCTTTGTTTTATTTGGCCACAGAATCACATTTTTCTGTTTGACCTGCAATTCACGTATGTGTTTCAGTAAACCACATACACCATTGTTCAAGTCAGTGGGTTTCTGTACATGTTCAGTATCTATAACTGACAGCCAGCAGCTGCAAAGTAAGATTTTTAACTAAGGACCTAAACCTACACTCACTCACTCACACACTCACTCACACACACACACACACACACATACAACTGTAACATATGGTGGAGTGTACCTCTAGAGAATATTTTTGATTTTGTATTTCTAACACAGTCATTATAAACCTCAGGCACTAATAATTCATCTCTTGGCCTAGCAGCTTATTTGGAATTTGTCCAGTCTTGATGTTTTCCAGGTTTCTGTCATAACTTTGTAAACTTTCAAGACTTCCAGCAAAAAAGATAAATAAATCAAGGGAACAAATCATAAACCCTAGATAAATTAAAAACAGAAAAACAGAGGTCAGCAGAAGAGTTATATTTCATTAGCTTTACAGAGCTCAGCCTTTGTAAACTAGAGTGAGCTGAATCTGTACTTCTAGAGTGAGCTGAATCTGTACTTCTAATGTGATATAATCATGGGAACTGTAGCTAGCTTTAATTGCATTATGTTAGAGTGGTTTACCAAATTAATCCAATCTCAGTGTGAGACTGTGAATGAAACAGGAACACAAGAATAAAATAAAATCTCTTAAATTCAACATTAGAATTGGGCACCAAAATCTAGCAATAGAACTTTTGCTCAATTAAAACAAAATCAAATTAAAGCTAACAATTTCCCTCTTTTTCCAGGCCACCATCACTGCTCCTCTTTTGAGGTTTTTCAATACATAGAACTGTGAGTGTTTTGGTCAAAAGTTGTCTATTTTTTTAAAAAACATTTTTTACTACCTTCATCTGTTAAAGTCTGCTTTATTCTGGAAGGCACAAGAGTTTTGATAAATTAAAAAGTAAGTTTAGCTAAATTAATGTATCTGAGGCTGGAATGTGTATATTGATTTTCAGTACTTAGTATGGGTCAAGATCAAAAATTGCTAGCTCCTGCAATTCCTATAATGCAACTTCAGTAATACTTCTAGTTAAAAAAAAATCTTGCTACCTCTTTTTCAACCCTTGGTTTTCCATTAAAATATGTATTAATCAAGTCCAAACAAAGATACTCTGCAGTCATCTAACCTTATTGTCTCCTAATCTCTGGCTCATATAGAGCCACAGCTTATACACCTGTTCTCATAGTACTCCCAATGACAACTAAATGTATCATGCATAAAATCTGCAGAATCCCCCTTCAAATCTAAGCCACAGGCAAAGTTTATCTGAGTGCAACCTTCTTTGGTGTGATAATATGATATAAAACAAGTTAATGAAAAGTGTAAATACACACTGCCAGTACTGATATGAATGTGACAGGATTGCAGCCAAAGGAAAAAATACAATCAGTGTTCATGAAAATGTACAGACCACAAAAGCCATCATGGCTCACCGTAAAGTTGGAACTAAACTCAGCTTTTTACATCAAATGAAAAGAGCATAAAAACTTCACAGCATCATGTTTCATGTTACCTAACAGTGTACCTGCCATATTTGGTTATGGTGACAGTGTCGCCTCACTGTCTGCTTGCCTATGTTGGGAAACAGACAGTCTGGGTCTGGAGAGAGACAAGCAAATTATCTAAAACAATAACTTCTCTGCTGACTTGGTAGCTCAGTAGACAACGTGGTATTTAGCCTAAAAAAATCTGAAATTCTTGGATGCCTCAGAGCATGGTGTTTCAGAACTGAACATATCCGAGGTCCTCTAACCTACCAGAAACATTTACATGAAATCCACTTTTTAAATTAAAGGTGTAAAACAAAACATGGAACATATAGTTTATTTAACTCCATCTAATTCATCATACTTAACAAATGACTTTGCCTTATGCCTCCCAGTTAAGTCTTCTTTGGAAAATGACTTGCTGAATTTAGAAAAATTGTCAGATTATCAGCCTGAATGAAATGAACAGCATGACTGTCTTGGTCTGGGACACTTGCAAAAGAGTTTCTTAATCTCAAGACTTTTTGCTCCCTGGCTAAATTAAGGTTTTTCAAAATGTATGCTTCCAGTCAGTGCATAAAAATACATAAATATATAGACTCAAACCACTTATAATCTAATGCATATCAGTCTCTATTTCATGTCTTGTCTTGTTCATGTCTTTTTTTCCCTCTTGTTCCTTCTTCTTCTCTCTCCCTCCTCCTGTTGCCAAATCAGATGGACGGTTTCAGTAAACAGATGTGGGAGAGATGTTATCCATGTGTTCCCTGTGCAATGAGAAACCTGTGCTGTCCTAACATGAACCACGCTGTTCATCAAAACACCTGGACAAAACATTTCACGTTAAAAAAAAAAAACAAAAAAAAAAAAACAAGTTTTAAATGAAGAATAACTTCAATACACCATCTTGCTGTGGACAAAAGAGAACATGTTTGAATTTGACCCTAGGATTTGGGGATGCTTTGGGGACAAAGCTGAACGAGAAGCTGTTGTACAAAATGGTGAGATGTGATAGCTTAAATAAAGGCTTTGATTTCCAGTCTTTTTGTGAAGACACCCATTGGTATGTCTTCTTTGACATATTCAGGTTGCACCTGGATTTTCACATGCAAAGTGTTTTCAAATGTAAATTGTCTAGCAAATGAAGAAGGAAATCTGGAAAGAAGAGTACAAACTCAGTGTACTTTCTTACATTTGTGTAGGTGGCCAGTCAAAGCAAGGCACAAAATTGCAGTGATGGTTGTATACAGCTACAACAATTCTGATCTTGGGGAAAGGGCTATATTCTGGAATGGAGTCTCTAAAGTTATTCAACCATCTGACAAGCACATATATAGTACCTCCTTTACATGTTGAGGTAGCTAATCAAAGGCTAGGGTCTAGGGTTTATGTTACTAGACTACAATCAGATGAGCTCATGTACAGGAAGGAGGAAAATTGAGGAGCAATTTAAAGCTCTTGAGGAGTAGAAATATGGACATTGTTTTTATTTTTATTGCACGAAAGGCCAAGAATGTGAAGAATGATGAAGTGCAAACTGCGTCCAGGCTAGAAACATACTAACACAAAGCTAGTAGCGAAGAGCCCATTGTGAAGTTAAAGCTATATGTATGCTGACCTCAGCCAAGCAGCCAGAGCCTTCCACAGGTAGTAAAACCAATGATGTGAGCAGTCAGGCTTGTAGAATTTCTACCCGTGCCTGTTTATACTCTGGTGATTGCTGTGAAGTGCTCCTGGGGCTGGTTTTCTCCAACTTTGCCATCAGCTTTGTGTTCTGTGCAAAAGTCTCAAGCCACCCCTTATTTCTTTATATTTTGCTAGGAAAATGTGAAATAGGTACAGCGATTTATTGTGACATGTGCAAACATAAATGGAAATACAGTATATAAGGCAAAAACAGTTTTTGTACAATTCTAACAAGCTTGAAAGTCAATATTTGTATGACCACCCTTATTCTTCAACACAGCCTGAACTCTCTTAGGCAGGTTTTCTTGTAGTTTCTTTAAGTAGTCTTCAGGAATCGTTCTCCAGGCTTCTTGAAGGACATTCAAAGCCCTTCTTTGGATGTTGGCTGCCTTTTTTTCCCATTCTATGTCAAGATGATCCCTTGCTGCTTCAATAATGTTGAGGTCTGGGCTCTGGGGAGGCCAATCCATGACTGATAGTGTTCCATTGTGTTTTTCTCTATCCAGGTATGCTTTTACTGCATTGGCAGTGTGTTTTGGATCATTGTCATACTCAAAAATGAAACTGCTGCCAATGAGATGCTTACCATATGGTAATGCATGGTGGATCAAAATCTGACGGTGCTTTTCTGCATTCCTAATTCCATCAATTTTGACAAGATCCCCAACACCACTGGCTGAAATGCAGCCCCAAACCATGACAGAGCCTCCACTGTGTTTTACAGATGGCTGTAGACACTCACTGTTGTACCTCTCTCCTGACCTCCTCCATACATATTGATGATGATTTGAACCAAAAATTTCAAATTTAGATTAATTACTCCATAAAACCTGTTACTGCCACTAACTTTCAGTCCAGTTCTTGTGTAATTTGGCATACCTCAGCCTTTTCTCCCTGTTTCCCTTCTTTAAGAATAGCTTCTTGACAGCCACCCTTCCACTGAGACCATTTCTGATGAGGCTGTGGCAAAGAGTAGATGGATCAACTGAAGGGCCGGATGCATCTCTCAGGTCCTGTGTCTGGTCTTTGCTGGAATTTTTCCTTTTTCTTAAGGACATGACTTTCAGATTCGGTTCATCTGCTGATAGATAGTTTTTTAGGCCTGCCACTTCTTCTATTGTCCTCTGTTTGTCCATATTTTTTAAGGACGCACTGCACACCATGCTGAGATATGCCAAGTTTTCAGCTAATGGCTGTTTGGTAATCACCTTGCTGGTGCAAAATAAAAAAAAAACTACGCCTGTCAAACTGTGTTAACTTTGGCATTTTGTGTAGATTCAACTAAATAAATGGGAACAAATGTGTTTGTGTAACAGGCTGCTAGTAACAAAGTGCCTAAATACAATTTAAAATTGGTTCTTTGATAAGTTGTCTGTTTTGTGTAGACATAACATTGGTTCATCCCGCGAGTTAGGTGTCTTTTTATGCTTGAAAAAAAACAAACAAAAAATTCCTCTAAAAATGGTCGGGTACAAGGACTGGACTGAAAATGAGCAAAAAAGCAGCCAATGTACATAGAAACACTTTGAAAGACCTTCAGAAAGCCTAGAGAACCACTTTAAACCACTTTAAAAAAAACTGAAAAATGATGGGCGGCTCAAGACTTTTGTACAGTACTGTACTTAAACACTAAACCAAAAGGTCTTGTGTGTCCTCTTTAGGTTGTTGGAAGAGATAAATATATATTTTAAAGAGGTAGGTGAAGTTTTCCTGCACTACAAACTTAAGGTATGAATTTCCATATTTGACTTGTGGTAAATAAGGCAAACAAACATGTTTCCCTAACCCCAGGAAATTTCTTTTCTTAACTAAGCTGTGAAGGTGCACAATGAAAGAGAGACCAGAATTACCTGGGCGGACACAGATTGGAACTACCTGTCTATGGAAACGTGCACTGGTAGGAATAAAGAGGAACAAATCAAAGAAATAAAAATGTAAATGGCTAAAACCTGTGAAGAAGCAGCAATTATCTGTATGTGTCTCGAGATTAACAACACTTCTTTCAGAGATACAACACACACACACACACAATTGAAGATTCCTGCTTGTGGCCAGAACACTGTGCAGTCCAATTTCTCTTCAAATAAACAGCAGTTAGTGTCTGATGCTAGTGTGGTTACTGAGATGCAATTTTGCTAATGTTCTGTGAAGTGATGAAATGTAAACAGTGTGAAACTTTTTCAGACACTTTCTAGAACAACCACAGCTTTATAGCACCTCTCTTTTATTTAATTGACCCTTTTTGGCTCTTCATATCACATTGTTACATAAAAATATTAAAGCATTACGTGACTAGTGGTTTTTATAATCCTCCACCAGCTCTCAGCAGGAAGGTTCAACAACATCATAAGAAAAGTACAAAAAATGCAAATGTCCTTACATAACCTCGGCACTGAGATGTTTATAATTCCAGTTGCTTAAAATTATATTTATTCGCCTTTATTTGGGAAAAATTTGTGGATAATACTCTGTGTATAATAATGGAAACTGACACTGAAAGGAATAAATCTTCACTGTTCCTTTACTCTATTGTCTTCTCTCCAACATGCATATATTCATGTAAAAATACCCCTGCATATAAATTGCAATAAATCAGTATCATTGCTTATTTTTCTGTCTTTAAAATATTTTTTATCTGTTTTATGGTAACAGGGGTATATGGTGGCTCAAGTACATCGTTACTGTCTCCAATCACCTAATTACATCCATCCCCATGGAGCTGTAGTACACTTTTTTTAGGGTTTCTTGTCTTGAACAGCATCTATGTATGTGTCATATATTCACGGTTCAGCCAAACACAGATTATTGCTGATTAGAAAGTAATTTTGGTGAGGTAATCCCAGCTATGTGAAATCAAACAAAATTATTTCAAAATTTCTCTGAGTCAGGAAATAATAACCTCCAGGTGCTCATTATGCAGTGAACCTCCCAGAACAACAGCTGTATCGGCTTCCCGTGTGAAAGTTGAAAATCACATCATTCCCAGGCTCCTCTGTGTTTGTGTCCAGGTTTTCAAGAACCAATGAAACACGTACACAGCTGGGTTGGGCATATGTTCTTCTGTCTTCTGCCAAGAAAAGGAAAAGCAGCAACACCTTGTAAAAGGTACACCATAAAAAATAAACATCATGCAAATAAAAAATCCAAACCATTATAAAACCCAATACTTAGAATTTACCAACCCCTGTAAAAACTCCTTAATTGATTAAAGTCCTTGTTTCTTTAAAAAATTGAAAATACAAAGAGCTTCTCTCATTTTCCAGAACAGAATTGACATTACTACCTCTTTGCATGGGAGAATTCACTTTCACTAGTACTGGGCTGGACCCCCTTTTGCCTTCAGAACTGCCTTAATTCTTTGTGGCACAGATTCCTCAGAGATTTTGATCCATATTGACCTGATAGCATCACACAGTTGCTACTGCAGAATTGCTGGCTGCATATCCATGATGTGAATCTCTAAAGGTGCTCTCTTGGATTGAGATCTGGTGACTGTGGAGGCCATTTGAGTGCAGTGAACTCAGTGTCATGTTCAAGAAACCACTTTGAGATGATTTGAGCTTTGTAACATGGTGCGTTATTCTGCTGGAAGCAACCATCAGAAAATGGGTACATTATGGTCATAAAGGGATGCACATGGTCAGCAACAATACTCAGGTAGGCATTGGCATTTAAACAATGCTCAGTTAGGGGCTCAAGGTATGCCAAGAAATATCCCCCACACCATTATACCACCACCACCAACCTGAACAGTTGACACGAGGCAGGATGGATCCATGCTTTCATGTTCTTTATGCCAAATTCTGACTCTGCCATCTAACTCTGCAATAAAATTGTGCTTTGCATGAGCAACCTTTAGAATTAAATCATTCTATATAATTTTGTAACATTAAGACTGGTTTACCCCCATTTCTTTTAGTTTAACAAATAGAAAAGAATATCCTCAGTGTTTTAGTACAATATTACCATGCTGAAATAAAATTGACATTGTAAAACTTGGTGTGTCTAGGACTTCTTGTTTAAAATGACCTCTCAGTGTGACAAAGAAAATAGCATTTCATGCTTGTAGCCAAAGATGCCAGAGTCTCTTGTTGCCTTTGGAGGAGCTTAAATGTCATACTTCAGAAGCTTATGCTTTGAGCTCAAGCTCAAACATTTCATTTGCTGAAATTGCTCCCAGGAAGTTCAGCTGAATATCAAACTATGTCAGTGCATGCTTGATATTAAGAGAAAAATTGTTGCTTCAGGTTTCTAGAGTATTAAATTAAAAAAGGTGTGATTGCCAGTGGCAGAGCTAGACAGTTCTTGGGGTGGCCAGACTCAGTCCAGTTTTTACATTGAAGAGACACAGAAGCTAATAATAATCACTGTAGCCCAAATTGTTCTAGGTCATTTGCATGTTTTGCTTATAGAGGCATGACTGTCATGTAGAAGTACACCATGAAAGTGAATGTTTTTAAATGTAGCATTAAGTTATTAAAGAAATCTGAATGGTTGCTGTAGTTGTTCTATTTTAATTGTTGATAAAGTTCACAGGATAATTGCAAAAATGAAATGGTTCTATGAAATGTTATTCTAGAAAAATAGAAGTTACTGGATGTAACTGCAGACATATTCTGCTTTTTGTCCCTCCTGGTGCTCCTTAGTGGTGGTTCATTGGCTGCAGGCAGCTCCAAAACATACTTCATTTCCATTTTTCGGTTATTAATACATCTTTCTGGCTGATGCCATGGAGGAGGTGACACGCCTGGTGTCGACCGGAGAGTCCGTGAAGATCTGGGATGTGGTTTCCATGGCACCGCTGGAGCAGTTTAACCCACACAGCACCAGCCACCCGGTCGCTCAGGCCTGCTGGAGCTCCAACAACCAGTACCTGGTCAGCGCCAGCAGCAGTGGGGACAAATTGGTGGTTTCCAGCCTCAAGTCAACTCCTGTCCCAGTGGTGGAGCTGGCCGATGGGAAAAAGCAGACCCGAGTGTATCGGAGCTTGTCATCTCAGTTTCTGGTTTGGATCACTGTGTTCACATCTGGGACCTGAAGACCAAGAGACTGCACTGCTCCCTCAAGGACCATAAAGAAGAGGTGACCTAATGCCAACGACAGCTACATCACCTCCGGCTCCACCAGCGACGATCTGGTCCTCCATAGTCTGACCACCAACCTGTCCAGCAGGTCATTCGGCCACGGCAGCAACCAGCCCATCCACGACCTGAGGCTGTCCATGGTGAAGCGCTCCCTGCTGGGCAGTGTGTTCAACAGCGGGACCATGGTACTGTGGGACTCCAACACCCAGAAGGAGCTGCACATGTTCGACAGCGCCCACAAGGCCCCGGGCTCTGGCCTGGCCTTCTCCCCTCAGCGTCGGCCTGGACAAGAAGATCGTCTGTTATGACACTGCCAGCAAGATCGTCCTGAGGTCAATCCATGTGGAGAGCCCTCTGATCGTGGTGGACTTCACTCTGGACGGTACTGGTCTTGTGGTCGGGTCCACTCACGCCCTACCAGTACGACCTAAACCTCAATGACCTGCCTGCTCTTCCAGAGCAGATCCCACTCCGAGCACAGGCCCCGCCCCCCACAGACAGGCGGCAAACACAGGCGGTACCGCTGTGGAGGTGATGTGTTGGGAGGCTGAAGGTCAGCAGGTGGCAGAGCAGCCTCCCACAGTGGACAAGTTCAGCAGTGTCGGACGAAACAGTCTGGACATCTTCTCTCCTGCTTGCGAAGACCCTGGGACCCACAGGACCTCCGCGGACACCCCGTTCAAATGAGGACACATTACCAGTTTGGAGGCGATGTCCAGAGATGGGGAGGGTCAGCAGCTGATGGGCCGGGCCAGTCTGGACATCTTCTCCCTGGTCAGAGAAGACTCTCACACAGGTCCCAGCTCTCACAGGAAGATGCCCCTGGGAATGCCACTGGCAGCCTTGGTGGGGCGGTGCTACAGCCCGCTGTCCGTCTTCCAGACTCCACCACCCATCAAAGAGGAGGAGCCAAACACCACTGTAGCTGCTGAACCGTGTGACTCCAGAAAGTCTGTCAAAGCCAGCTGTTCCAGTCAGGAGACAGAAAGTCAGACGACGCCTCCCATGGCCCAGCAGGCCAATCACAGTCAGCCGGCTCCGCCATTCTTCATGCCACAGCCCAGCCTCCGGAGAGCCAATGGCGTTCAAGCTCAGCTGAGCTACGATTCACCTGTCCACGGAGCTCCTCCCACCACGTCTGCAGCAGCAGGTCCGGCTCTGTCGGTGGCCATTTCCTCATCTCTCTCCCAGAACATCGTGGTCGGTCAGGCCGGAGCTTCTCATCTCACCTCTCTGCAGATCCACTTCATCCAGAACATGATCCATGAAACTCTGGAGGAGTTCAGGAACACCTGTCACAAAGACATCATCAACCTGCAGGTGGAGATGATCCGACAGTTCTACATCCAGCCGACAGAGGTCCACAGTCTGATAGAGAAATACTCCTTCAATCAGTTACTGGTGGAGGAGATCGAGAGGCTGATGGAGGAGAACCACTGGCTGAGGGCCAACTACTGACCGTCTGTGCCGGAGTTGAGCCGCCGCCTCCTCCTTCTCCACCTCCTCTCACACAGAAGGAAGCAGCTGCTGTCCCGATGCCTGAGTCAGACAGTCCAACATGAGCTCACCTGCATGCTGTGTGTGTGTGCGCGCGCGCATCTGTGTTTGTGTAGATGAGACCGAGCACTTATGTAAGTTTGTCTTGTTGTAATTTAATGAATGAATCTGATGTCAGAGCCTGGAAGACTTTGAGAGGCAGTCGGTTAACATGTGCTTGCATCATGTTTTAATAAGAAAATTTTTAATGAAGCCATGAAGCCAGATGACACACACCAATTACCTAAACTACAGGCATGTCTTAAAGATATAAAGGCCTGGATGACCTCTAATTTCCTACTTCTAAATTCAGATAAAACTGAGGTTATTGTACTTGGCCCTAAAAATCCTAGAAATATGACATCTAACCACAGATACTTATTGTGGATGCATTACTTTTGGCTACAGTGACACTGTGAGGAATCTTGGAGTCATTTTTGACCAGGATATGTCTTTCAGCATGGATATTAAACAAATATGTAGGACTGCTTTCTTGTATTTGCGTAATATCTCTAAAATTAGAAGCATCCTGTCTCAGAGTGATGCTGAAAAACGAGTTCATGCATTTATTACTTCTAGGCTGGACTATTGTAATTCATTATTATCAGGTTGTTCTAAAAGCTCCCTGAAAAGCCTTCAGTTAATCCAGAATGCTGCAGCGAGAGTACTGACAGGGACTAGAAAGAGAGACCATATTTCTCCCATATTAGCTTCTCTTCATTGGCTACCTGTTAAATCCAGAATTTAATTTAAAATCATTCTCCTCACATGCAAAGTCTTGAAAAATCAGGCTCCATCATATCTTAAAGACCTCATAGTACCATACTATCCCAATAGAGCACTTCGCTCTCAGACTGCAGGC
>VUQI01056521.1:0-13013 GCA_015106735.1 Paratilapia polleni
AACAAATACAAAAAACAAAAAAAAAAAAAACAAAACAAACAAACAAACAAAAAAAAAAAAAACAAGTGGCAGACTTCTTGGTTAATAGGAGGCTATTATCACAGCTCCACTTAATTTTAAGAAAGCTCAAATGAGGTCTTTCTCTTTTTATTTCAAATAGAAGCAGAAAATACTTTTCAAAATAAAACCTGAATGAAGTTTGCTAGACTTGTCCACAACAGAATCTGATGCGAGTATGTTTACCCAAAACAACGACTTGGCTAACTCACCTGCTGATTATGGCAGGGGTGAGTAGGACGTGTGAGGTTTTAATGTGGACGGTAAACTCCGGCTGATTATCTCAGCTCAAACGTTGACGAGCCAGTTCAGTTAAGAGGCGATCCAGCCTCAGAGAGCTAGCATAGCTGCCACATTCACAGAAAAGAAGGGTGTATAAAAACAGTAAGAGCGTTTATTCTGACCGGCTGCTGCACCGCACAGGCCTCCAGACGCACAGCTCACCCTGGTTTCAGTTACATTTTTCTAAATTACAGCGAAAGTAAAGCCAGAGACAGCAGATAATGATGTGTAACTAAAAATCTCCGAGGCTGCTTTTGTTGTTCTTCTTCTTCTTCTCTCGGCGGTATCAGGCAACAGTTTTACGTCACATATGTAGCAGCTGAGCTCAGCGGCGCCCCCTACTGTGAGACGGGGGAATTACACAAGTATACGTTATTTAAAAATGGTAATTTATATAAAATAGTGACGGATTCTGGTTTAATATTCCTTCAAAAGTATGCATTATGTATTGCAGGTTCCATTTTCTAGGAAACTGTTGCTAAACTGAGATAAATTTACATACATGTGTTTTTCTTAATCACTGTACTTTGAAACTTGGACTGAATATGGTGAATATGAACAGATGTCATCATTTAATTAGATGAACTCTGACTTTAAGATGATAAAATGCAAGCACAATCATAGGGTACGTCTTCTCTTAGCTTTACAATTAAGTAGGCAGATGACTGCCCCTCCCTGAGCCTGGTACTGTCAGTGGGGAGTTCTTTTTCCCCACATTTGCCAAGTACTTGTTCACAGGGGATCACCTGATCCCTGGGGGTCCTTCTCTCTACTTGCAATATACACTCACCAGCCACTTCACTCAATGGTTGGACCCCCTTTTCCTTCAGAACTGCCTTAATTCTTCATGGCATAGATTCAACAAGGTGCTGGAATCCTTCCTCTGAGATTTTGGTCCACTTTACATCCCTGAACAAGGGCTAGGGGATATGGGGAGTAACAATAGTATAACCGGAAAAAGAAAAAGCCAAACAGAGTAAATAGTGGGAAAAAAAATATAGTTTTATTAAAAAGGACTCAACTCAAAGAGACGGCTACGCCGCTGTTTCAGCCAAACAAAAGGACAAGCACAAACTAAAACATCCTGAAAAGAAAAGGAGATGGTTAAACAAGTCAAAAGAAAACACCTCTGCTGCCAGCAGACACTAGCTACTCACTAGTAGCTCAAAGACATTAATCCCATGTAACACTGAGGTAAACCTCACCACTCAAAGCTGGCCCACTCATTGATTGAGCACCTCTTCAACAGCTTTTATACTGCTGGGTGGCTGATGGCTGAATGGAGCCAGCTGCACACTGGCTCCTCAGGAGAAATGAGTGGCAGCTGAGTGCAGGGAAGAGATAGAACATACCCACACAACACACAGGCCTGCTAGAGACGTAACAGTCCATATTGACATGATAGCATCACAAAGTTGCTGTCGGGTGCACATCCATGATGTGAATCTCTCTTTCCACCACATCCCATAAATCCTCTACTGGATTGAGATCTGATGACTGTGGAGGCCATTTGAGTACAGTGAACTCATTGTTATATTCAAGAAACCACTTTAAGATGATTTGAGCTTTGTGACATGGTGTGTTATCTTGCTGGAAACAGCTGTCAGAACATGAGTACATTGTGGTCATAAAGGCATGGACATGGTCAGGAATAATACTCAGGTAGGCTGTGGAGTTTAAATGATGCTCAGTTGGTACTAAGGGGCCCAAAGTGTGCCAAGAAAATATCACCCACACAATTACATCAACACCACCAGCCTGAAACATTGATACAAGGCAGGATGGATCCATGCTTTCATGTTGTCTGCACCAGAACTGTTGCTCACTGGATATTTTCTCTTTTTCAGACTGTTCTCTGTAAATCCTAGAGATGGTTGTGTGGAAAAATCCCAGTAGATCAGCAGTTTCTGAAATATTAAGACCAGCTTGTCAGGCACCATGCCACGTTCAAAGTCACTTAAATCACCTTTCTTCCCCATTCTGATGCTCTGTTTGAACATCAGCATGTTGTCATGTGATTGGCTGGTTAGATATGTGCATTAGTCAGCAGCTGAACAGGTGTACCTAATAAAATGTCCGGTTAGTGTAACGCGCTGAGAAGACACAATCGAGTTATGTAAATAAAACTTAAATTTAATATTTATTAACTAATTTATTAACATAAAGAGTTTACAATGTCAAAGAAAAATCACGTTAACACTATCAATTATATTTATATATATTTTCTGAGACAAAGAGAGACAACATTTGTTCTTTCTTTGTAATTATAAAGGATGGTTTTGGGGACTCTTAATCACCAAACAGAATGTAATGGATGGATTTGGAGCTATATTGGAAGATAAAAATGGAATAAAGTTACAGTGACTTCATTATCATGTCTAAATACACACGTGTGGTCGCGGTACTTAGTTTGCACATTTTCAGATAGCTCGGCTCGGTCACGTAGCGAAGAAAAATTCGACCTAATTCAGGTGTAACACCCACAGGGACACCAAATTATTGAGTCCCAACCAGGATATGACGAATGAGAAACGCCCTCTTGTGGGTGTGGTCAGTGGGGGAATCAGCCAATAGACAACGAGTACCTCTTTCACAACATTCCAGACTCTCCTGTCCCATCCTCCTCCTCCTCCTTCTCAACCTCCTCCTGCCTGCCTGACAAAACAGTGTGTGTGTGGGACTCTGACACGTAAGCTTTGTCCGTCTCGTTGGTCGCACAGCACTCCTCCACCTGGGGCAGGGAGAGCAGAGAGACCCCCCTGTCCCGAACCAAAACCCGGGGTTGTGTAACATGGAGGCGAGAGACGCTACTGCAGGTGAGGTTATTGTTGCAGTGACAGACCGCGCGGGGCTGTGTTGGTGTTTATCTCATGTAATAAGCAGTTAGACCAACTTTTAACAGCAAATAATAAGCTGTTATCTATACCTGAGCCGTGTTTCGTGTTTAAATAAGTGCTGGAGGTTTTGTAAACCGCCTAGGAACTCTCATGTAAATAAAGCACAGTAAGCCGGTTCACATGGTGTTTAGTACATAATATCATGTTGTAGTCATAAACTCTAATTTGTGTCCCGTTTGTGATCTCGTTCAATCTCTAGGCGCTTTTGTGAGCAGTGATGGAGATGAGCAAACTGCAAAGGAGCACACAGCTCCTAAAACTGAACAAGCGCCCACCAGAAGCAAGATGGAGCAAATATTTGGCTTCAAGAAGGAGGACCTGACCTCCTGGCACAGCTTTGTGGCTCTCCTGAACCGTCCCACTGACCCTGCATCTCTGGGCATCTTCCGTTGCTTGTTTGGTAAACTAATCACTCCTGTGCAGTCTGCATGCTGGAAATGCTGCTTGTCTCAGACTTGTTGCAAAGCAGTGATACTTTTCATCCTTTATGCAGGCTTGCTGATGGCCATAGATGTCACACAGGAACGTGGCCTCAGTCACCTGGACTACAAGTACCTGGATGGGGCCCCTGTGTGTCGCTTTCCTCTCTTCAATTTCTTACAGCCACTGCCGCTGGACTGGATGTACCTGCTGTACGTGGTGATGTTCCTCGGTGGGTCACGCTCAGTGTTTCAAGGTTCATTCCTTAGTGTAATTACAGGCGTGGTGAAGAAAGAGACCCTCACCTGTTTCTGAGTCTGGGCAGACGCACTCTTTTTTATAAGAAACAGTCTCTGCAACCCCCCCACCCCACCCCCAAAAAAGCCAACGATTTCTTGCAAGTTTTAAATCAGTGAAAAGGCAGTGCTCACGAAAGGTTGAGCAAGAAAGCAAACAGACACCAGAGCATAATGACAGTAAAAGTAAATCAATACTGATCAATAAATCATTGGGAACACAAGGCTTTACTAAGTGGACACACCAGCCCGAATAGGAAAAAAAAATAATTTAGTTTGTTTATGCAGTTTGTGGCTTTATGTTGTTGTATATTTGTCACATACAACCAGTAACTTAAAAGCGTTTACCAGTGAATAGATCAATTGAGCAGAAGGGCAGTTTTTACATAGACTATAAAAATTGGACCTCTTTTTCCACCCAGAAGAGTTGGTTCGTGTTGGTTATTTCTGACACCCTGGAACCACATCCATATCTCATGATTTTATACATTTATCGGATATGAGCAGCAGAGAGAGACAGGACATGTGGATGAGAGAGAGCAGGAGTATGACGTGCAGTAACGAAACTAAATAGAGGACACGTATGCACCCTGAACACTCGTCCTCAAGGATTCAGCATTTTTGGGGTTTTTTGCTGTTATGAGGCCCTACAAGTCAACAAACCTAAGCCTCTGCTGGTTTCAACCATTCAGTTGCTTAAAAGTGCCTCAAATTTAAGGAAGTGCAATATTAAATTTGCACTTGATATGTGGGGGAAATGAAGACTAAAGAAACAGACACAAAACTATTAACTGTTACAGCGAATGAGCTTACCACAAATACAAAAGAAGAGTATAAAATACACATTTCAGCCACAGTTTGGATTATTTCATGCATCTTTTATAATGTTTTATGTGAATAATTCTGATGAGTTTATGGTGTGAATCCCTCTTCTGAAGTCTTACTGAATACAACATAATATTCCTTTAATAACCTATGGTCCCCATTAGTGTCAAAGAAAGATAAAGCATGGTATGCTTTGGGGTGTAGCTACCCTGTGATTGGAAAGTTGCCTCCTTGCAGTCTCTCTCCGTTACTCAGTCAGATCCACCCCTTTCTTGTGATGTTACTGAGCAGTGGGTCAGTCTATGGGTAAAATGCTAAGAGATATAACACTACAGCATCTTTATACCCTTACTGCCTAGTTAAACTCCATGCCCCCAGTTTGTAAAGGAGCCTTTCCATTAAAAATGGCGCTCTGCAACAGAGATAACCGTGATGACATTACTCTGAGCTCAGCAGGATTAACCCCTCAGGCTGAGTTGGACTAGTTAGGAGATACTATTTATGAGTAAAAACAGACTCATTAATAATAAGAAGTTGTGCTCTTCTGTTTCTGACTGAAGGTGCTTTGGGCATCATGCTTGGCTGCTTTTACCGCCTCTCGTGCCTCATGTTCATCTCCACATATTGGTACATCTTCTTTCTGGACAAAACGGCGTGGAACAATCACTCGTACCTCTACGGCCTCATTGGATTTCAGCTCACACTCATGGATGGCAACAGATACTGGTGAGATGCTGTTTGTTAGTCTGCCTGCATTGGTGTGTGCTTCTTTGTTTCTCTCATTTATGTGTGTGTGTTTGCAGGTCTATCGATGGACTGCGGAGGCCTTCTATAAGAAATGCTCACGTTCCTCTGTGGAATTACACAGTGCTGAGAGCTCAGGTTTGTTTGTTTAGGCCATACATATGATACTTTTTTTTTTTTTCCAACTTATGCATGAATAAATCATCTAATGATGTCTCTGTTTGCTGTTCCTCAAAGATATTTATAGTATACTTCATTGCTGGAGTCAAAAAGTTGGATGCTGATTGGGTGGAGGGATACTCAATGTCATATCTAGCTCACCATTGGCTGTTTGACCCTTTCAGGTAGGCATTTTTTTTAGCAGCCTTTAACTGTGATGGTTAAACTCAGTACTTTGATTCTGATCAAGCTTTCCCCCCCTTTATCAGACTGATTCTTCCTGTGGAGTTAGTAAGTCTGCTGGTGGTGCATGGGGGCGGTCTTGTTTTGGATCTGACTGCCGGCTATCTGCTGTTTTTTGACGTCACTCGGCCTTATGCGTTTTTCTTTGTCACCTACTTCCACTCTATGAACTCGCAGCTCTTCAGCATTGGTAAGTCTGTTGTTGGTGAGTTATTCTTTTTACTTTTAATTCTCTGGTGTCATTTTACCTCCGTCTTAATCCTCCACAGGGATGTTTTCCTACACGATGCTGGCCACCAGTCCTCTCTTCTGCTACCCTGACTGGCCAAGAAGATTTTTTGCCTGTTTCCCATCATTCCTCCAGCCAATCCTGCCCCTCACCATACCGGGGTCCCAGCCCAGCCCTTCCTGTGTTTACCAAGAGATCCAAGGCAGTGGCACTCAGCAGAGGCAGACCCCAGCTGCTGCCAAATCATCCAAATTGAGGCTAAAACACAAGCTGAGAGCCATTTTTACTGTTCTTTACATAATGGAGCAGTTCTTCATGCCTTACTCTCACTTCATCACAGAGGTAGATCTTCCTCACCTTTTGGTATAAAATGCTTCTACAGTTAACACAATTTAAGAAACAAATGTAAGTTGTTTATCTTTTGTATTTTACTGCGAGCAACAGACTTTTACACTCTCCCCGAGTTATCTGTTGAGACTAATAGTTGCTCAATCAGAGTCAAAAGTCACCGGTCCACAGCAAACAGCAGCTCAGAGTTCTGTTGTCATCTTAAAAAAAACAAAAAGCCTCTAATACACCTGGTGGTTTTCAGTCTTTTATTATAAATTGAAAGTGAGGAAATGTTGTTTTGTTTTATTTTGTTTGTTTTTTTGTCCAGGGTTACAACAACTGGACTAATGGCTTGTATGGATATTCATGGGACATGATGGTTCACTCTCGCAGCCATCAGCATGTTAAGATCACCTACAAAGATAGAAAAACGGGTGAAATTGGATATCTGAACCCAGGGGTGAGTTACAGGGAACACAGTCAGATTGGATAGGTTTTGCTTTTGTTTCACACTGAAGAAACATTGTTGCTTTTGTCTGACTTAAATATCTGTGATAAAGAATTGAATCAAAAAGTAATGTTGACAGAAAAGTTTTCATATGATTTAAGATTATTATGCATTAATTATAATTCGAATCTGTGCTTTTTTTTTTAGCTTTTAACTGTGTACAGTTATTTAAATTTATCTCAACAGCACCTGGATATGATTTTCTTTAATAAAAATAAACAGCCTTTTCTTGATGTTTTGAGATTGTAATTTTCTCTGAATTCTTGCTCTTCGAATTTACAATCCGCCTGCTGTAGGTGTTCACACAGAGCCGTCGCTGGAAGGACCACGGAGACATGCTGAAGCAGTATGCTACGTGCCTCCATCAGTTACTGCCTCGCTATAACATCTCCGATCCTGAAATCTACTTTGACATCTGGGTGTCCATCAATGAACGCTTCCAGCAGAGGTACCAGAGGCTTTTTAGCTTGAGACAGAAATGCTGTTAAAATTGTTAAAGCTCTAAAAATCCTAATGAAAAATAGTAAGACTGTGAACTTTAAATCTGCTCTTCTTTTCTAAGGATCTTTGATCCTCGTGTGGACATTGTCAGGGCTGAATGGTCACCTTTCAAACCAAACATATGGCTGATGCCCCTACTGGTGGACCTCTCGCCTTGGAGGACCAAGTTCCAGGAGATTGAGGGAAGTTTGGACAATCAAACTGAGATCGTCTTTATTGCTGATTTCCCAGGTTACAAACTTCACTGTGCTGTCTTTCTTTTAGATGAAAAAGTAACGTCCCGTCTGCTGTTTTGTTCATTGTTATTTATTTTTGGTATGTTCCCTTTTAGGGCTCCACTTAGAAAACTTTGTGAGCGAAGATCTGGGCAACACCAGCATCCATGTGTTGCAGGGCCAGGTGAACGTAGAGATAGTGGAGGAGAAGAAGAACTACACTCTGCAGATTGGTGAGCAGATAAAGGTACGGCTGCTCACCGTCATCACTGTTTATGCTTTTCTCTTTAACTTGTTTTAGCATTTACCTTAATGTGGCACTGTGCAGGTACCTGCTGGGGCTTATCATAAAGTGTACACGGTGTCTGAGGAGCCCTCCTGCTACATGTACATCTATGTAAACACCACAGAGGCGGCGCTACAGGAGAACTTCACCAAGCTCTATGAAATCCAGGAGCGTGTTCGCAATGGAACAGGTGAAAACGTGTGAACCTCAGGATTGAAGATGCCTTCAAAAATAATGCTATGCTTAGTTTTTATCTGTTTGTTTTCTTTAAAACTCCACCAGTTCTCAATGTACTGTCTTACAGGGTATTTGGTGGTTAGGTTTCTAAACATCTTGGAGAATTTGTCTTAGACTGACTCCATAATGTTGTAGATCTGTAGGGAGCAGACTGTCTTTTAAAGGAGTTGTTCTTAATTGAACTTAGTTCTTCATGGCTCTGGATAATTGTTTGGACTTGTCTTGTTGTAAAATGAATTTGGAACTGGGATTCAGAAGGCATTGATTGATTGATAGCATCTAAAAGTGCCTAAAACTTTTGCTCAGTATTCTGCTCTGAGAGACACTATGTTAAAACCACTCGCTTGTAGGTTTCTCTTGTACCCACAAAACACAGTTGGACATTGACAGAGGATCCTGTGGGTTGTGAGGGCCAAGTTAAAGATATTCCGAGAGCCGTTCCTGAGTAGTTTTTGCATTGTGGTGAGGCACAGACTTCGTGCTGGCATACATTCAAAATGTTGTTACCCCAGTTACAAGCACAATTGTGTGCACATGCTGGAAGGCTTCCTTACAATAATATAAAACTTCTTCTTCTTCTTCTTTTGGTTGCTCCCTTTAGGGGTTGCCACAGCAACCCTCCCACCAACCCTCTGCATGTCTTCCTTTACTACATACATGAATGTTCTCTGTGGTCTTCCTCTTTTCCTCCTGCCTGGCAGCTCCACCTTCAACATCCTTTGTCCAATATATCCACTATCCTTCCTCTGTACATGTCCAAACCATCTCAAACTTGCCTCTCTAACTCCTTACAATAATATAGAACAATACATAAAAAAAACACTAGTTAAATAATTCAAAATTCTATATAGAAGGTGTAATATAGAATGATATAGAAGGTATATAAAAGGTAATGATGCTGCCATGAGGGGGTGTACTTGGTCTACAATTTTTTGGTTGGTGGAATATATCAAAGTAGCATCCACATGAAAGCCAGGACCTGAGGTTTCCCAGCTGACATTACATCATAATGAGATGATCGACGTAATTCCCTTCACATGCCAGTGGTTTTAATGTTGTGGCTGATCTGTGTGCATTCTAATCAGTGGGCCTGCTTCGCTTGAGAGCCCGATGCTATTCATCAGAGGTTGACTTGTGATTCACCCCACAGAAACTGAGCCTCTTCCCCCTGAGCTGCAGCCTCTTATGGCTGCAGACGACGACGAGGGATCGGAGGTCAACGCCACTGACCCGATTGTGCGGCTGTTCCTGAAGAGGCAACGGCGGATGAAGGAGGTGAAGAAACGCAGGGAGGCTGGCGTGCTGGAGCGACTGCAACGCTTTGCTGTGAAAAAGTACTACACGATACGCAGAGGGTGAGTGTTGACCTCTCTGACAACACAGAAACAGACAAAGCGTACACACGACAACTAAATGAATGCGTGAACTCTGTCCCTTTGTCTTCTAGATTCTTGATGACGGCCATCGCAATGAGAAACCTGGCGGTGGGGCTCCCTCCGTTGGAGCAGCTGACGAGGGAAGTTGCCTATGCCAACATGAAAGAACCTCAAGCAGAAGCCAGCCAAGACGAACGGCTCAAGGATGAAGTCGGTCACGGAGAACTTTAAAGCTATTGGGACCAAAGACACTCAGTGAATTGCCTGTAGGTGCTGGATCACACATACACATCAGCGTGAGTTTGTGCGCTATTGCTACTGGACTTTTACCACACTGGGACAGCACTGCCCAGAGTTCACAGAATCTTTTTTTTTTTTTTTTTTATGCTTCTTTCAGTTTATGTCCAAATGTAAAGTCACTACTTTGTTATAGCTTTTGTTAATGAATCCGATTTTTGTTTTTGTTGTTGCAGATGACACGTTTCAGTTAGAGCTGCAGAAAAAAACAGAATACTGAATGTAGTTCTGGTGATATGATCTAAAAAAAAAAAAAAAAAAGTGCTCTTTAACAGATACAAGGCATTATATGGAAGATCATACATACGTATATGCTAAAGTGCTAATGCTGCTGTGTTTTGAATGACAGAAGTGAAGCAGGTGGAAGCATGTGCCTGAATGAGGAAGGGTTTAATGTTTCAAAGGGTTCAAAGGGACAGATTTCAGTGAACAGCATCATTGTGGTCAGAAACTCTTCTTCCTTCTGGTGTATGTTCAGTTTATAGCCCAGCTCTAATTAGATTAGAATAATTTGGGGTAAATTGTGAGAATCCATTTTTAGAGACATTCATGATATTTCAGTAAGTTTATTGCTGTAATCTTCTATGTTGCAATGTTTTCTAATAATTTTCCTTATAAAGATCTATTGATGTCAATAAATTTGATATTAATTTAAAGGAGTCTGACAAACACAGCTTGTGGAAATAGTGATTTTTATTGGTGTCAGTATTGTACACATTACCCATTTTAAAGTGCTACAGCAGACGTCCAGTATTCACTGTAGGTTGGCATTATGGCACAGAAATGACACTTCACACAGAGCACACAATATAAATTACATATAAATCCAGGAAATGACTTGTTAAGACATACAATGTCTTCATTATCTCTTCACTATTCAGGATTTATTTCATTTGAATATAAATGTGTAGTTTTAATGTTGTGTAGTGGAGGTCCGGTCACATAAAAAACAGACAACTGTTGGGTCGTTAATTACTGTCCAAAGAGTGTTCGTCAACGTAACGTCTCACAAAAGCTACAAGTCATTTAAGCGTGTTAGATTTTGCATGAAATAATTTACAGGAAACAAGATAAAAGACACAGTTTTGTGTTTCATGTCATATTGCACAGTATTTTTTTTTTTTTAAACTGCCTGTAAGTCTGTTAAATGAAACACCTTTTGCATCCCTTTACAAGACGATGACTATGCTTCTAGTCACCACAACTCAACTGGCCCTCTGTTATATTTAAACATTAAATGTGATATGACTGGTGTTAGTGTTAGAGACAGGTCAGAAAATGTTTCCACGACACAAATGAACATCGTCTTCAAAGTCACGCACAAACCATGTGTGAAAATCTACTTGCACCTACAGCTTGTGTCAGCTCAAGACTTTGATCTAAAGGTTAATACTATGATTTTTTTTTTTCTCCCCTTGGGTAGAGAACTAGATTCAGATTAGATTTTTCTTTTAACATCTATGTCGGTCATGTGTTCTGTTTTGGATGATGACAGATCAAACCCTGTGTTTCACTTCAATAGGCTCAGATTCCCCCTTTTGTGATATGTGGTAAGATCTGTTGAGGGGAAGGGAAAATGCAACTGAAGCTAGCATAAAAACTATAAATAAGAAGCACCTTAATTGCACTGTCAGCATCTGCAACTGCTAGTCAGTTGTGGCACATATTTCTATCTTCTTCACCTCACCAAACTGAGCTGCTCCACCAGCAGAGCTCACTAGCACCAAAGTCAACACTACAGTACTTCTCACAGACATCTCAGGGTTCATCAAAGAGGCCCACATCACAGCCAGAGTCTGCTTATAAATCTTAAATCATTTCCACCCTAACGTCTAGCTGTCAGCTCCGCCAGAATGCACAAACACCCTCTTCAATCCCTCAAAAAAATAAAAATAAAAAAATAAAAATCACCCACTGCACTCACTCCCACAGCAGGCTCCTTTTGGCAGCTCAAAATAAACAGAAGAAACACCACATCACTGGTGATAAAAAGAGAAGGGCACCTCCCTGTTTGCAGGCCATGATCCATCAGCCACAGTCCAACCCTGTGCTTTACGGGCTAGAAATGCTGCTCTGTGTCTGGCACACTAACTCTTAGTCCAGTTTCCGTTCAGGAGAGTGCAAGAGTCATTCAGAATACACTGTATCTTAACTAAAACAAACAAAAAAAATACAATTCAGATCCCTTGAACTTATGAGCTCCTTATTGCTAATTTCAGTTGATCTTGTATGTTCATTTCACTGATTACTTTTTTTAAAAAGAAAGAAAAAGAAAAAGTTAATTTCTTACAATGCATTAAGTTCTATTATATCTGAAAACAATCCTCTTTTCTTCCACTGCTGTGCCTCAACACATCCTGTCAAACAGTTTCACATAATTCTACAGCTGCAAGTTTGTTAGTGGACGAAGGTCAACAGATAATATAGTGTTTAAGTTTTCAAATGTGCTGATTCATATAGAGTCCAGGCATTCTTTCTTAAAAAAATAAAAGAATGGATTCTTGTTATATGCTTTGGAAAATGTGAATGAGGCTCAGTTTTTCCTAACATGTTATGTTCTTCATGAAGCACACCTACAATGGTGCGAGAAAGGGAAGCATCCATTTGTAGTGACGTTCCCGCCGATTTGGCGCTGCGGCTCTACCTCGGCTGCAGTTCCGGGTAGTAAACTCCGTGTACCACACCTTCAATCACAACATTAGAAAATGTATCTAAAAGTAAAGGAAAAAAATATAGGTAAAATAAATAACAAATGCACTGCGTTTTAAATGGAGAAGAAATGGCTATATTATGAGGTTATGCACGAGTATCCTGAACGCACCGTGTGCAGCCGGCAGCAGGTAGGGGTCTCTCAGAAACAGCATGACTGGCTGATGTGAAAGTTTACTAAAAGACAGCAAAAAAGGAACAATCAGGAAGTTTGTGGGTTGCACAGAAATGAAGAAAGAGGTTGTGCCACTGACATGCAGGGTGAAGTTCAAGTGTAGCGCAAACAGTGACTGATGTTTTAGCTGGTTAAAGTACACAGCAAGAACGTGACCTCCTTTAAAAAAAAAAAAAAAAAAAAAAAAAAAAAAAAAAAAAAAAAAAAAACCAAAAACAAAAAAAAAA
>VUQI01056521.1:16899-43825 GCA_015106735.1 Paratilapia polleni
TGAAGCCTCATCAGAAATGGTCTCAGTGGAAGGGTGGCTGTCAGGAAGCCATTCTTAAGGAAGGGAAACAGGGAGAAAAGGCTGAGGTATGCCAAATTACACAAGAACTGGGCTGAAAATCAGTGGCAACTTGTTTTATGGAGTGATGAATCCAAATGTGAAATCTTTGGTTCAAATCATCGTCAGCAGTGGAGGAGGTCAGGAGAGAGGTACAACAGTGAGTGTCTACAGCCATCTGTAAAACACGGTGGAGGCTCTGTCATGGTTTGGGGCTGCATTTCAGCCAGTGGTGTTGTGGAACTTGTCAAAACTGATGGAATTATGAATGTAGAAAAGTACCATCAGATTTTAATCCACCATGTAATACCATCTTAGTATCTGATTAGGAACAGCTTCATTTTTCAAAATAACAATGATCCCAAACACACTGCCAATGCAGTAAAAACATACCTGGATAGAAAAAACACACAATGTAACACTATCAGTCATGGACTGGCCTCCCCAGAGCCCGGACCTCAACATTATTGAAGCAGTGTGGGATCATCTTGACAGAACGGACTCTGTTTTTGCCTTATATACTGTATTTCCATGTGTGTTTGCGCATGTTTCAATAAATTGCTGCACCAAATTTCCCATTTTCATAGCAAAATATAAAGAAATGGGGGGTGGTTTGAGACTTTTGCACAGTACTGTTTATAAAAAAAGCTTTCAGTTGCTTGACCAGTTAGACGGTTACCTAACCTTTTAGCACATTAGACAAACCAACAATAATGCTATAAATAATGCAATTGCAGCCTGAATATCATGGTTAATGACTAAAATCTATCTGTTGTTCACATTTTAAAGGCAAAAGCTGAAGACTTGAACACTACACACTGACAGTAGAATCTGGGGACACACTAAATCTCACCATTTTATGCAAAGCATGGAATTCACTGTAGCGCTTCTCAACAGCATGCTGTCTGCCATTCATCAGCACGTCGATTTTAAAGACCTGAAAGAAAGACAAAAGTCAGAGCTGCTTAGTGACTGACTCAGCTGAAAATGTCCCCGCTCTGTCCATACACTCAGCGTCAGCCTGTGGAGTCGATGTTGATGTCAGCGTTACCTCCACAACAAGAGGAAACATCTGGCTGTTGTGACAGAAAAAAAAAACATATTTATATCAGAGTCACTGTTAACATCCCTAAACAGGCTGTCTTCTACTTCCCTCCCTTCAGTAAGAGATTCTTGGCATGCACATTGCTGTTCTGGACAGCATTTTGCAAAGGAGGAAATTCACCATAAATGACGGCAGCGCTGTGAACACGCACTGCATCATCCAAGACAGAAACCTCACCAAGTAATCATTATGAACAAATTCTGGAACAACCCAAACAGGTCCTGAATCTTAATTAAAATACTAATATATATATATATATATATATATATACAGCTGATAAATCTGAACACTGCACTTATATGTGAATATTGAGAATTAAATCCTGAAATCACAGGTTTTTCTAAGCAGCCTAAAGTGTTCTCGGAAGGTTTTACACAATATCTTGGAGGTCAGGAAGTCAGACTCATAAAAGCATCACTCTTTGGTCCTCATGACTTTAAGCATTGTGACATCAAAACAGGAAAAAGCCTTCCTCAAAACGTTGCCACAAAACTGCAAACTGTGGCAGTGGCTCCCAAAGCACGGGTTGGGACTCCTTAGTGGATTCCTAGATAAAACGTTGTGGTCACACAAGTTGATTTCTTCTGACTTCAGAAGACTTCAGTAAAATTTGTTTGATCTCAAAATTAATACATGACCAATTGTATTGATAAAGTACACAGTTTCATCAGCTACTCATTCACTGAAGACAGGATGTTGACTCGTGATTACTGATTTAAAAAAAACAAGAAAACAAAAAGACTGAAACCACTCATGTTTACAGTGGCAGCAGCCTTTACTGGAATTGATTTCAGACAATATTTAATACTTTTACAAGAGAAAAGACTTTAAGAAAGTGTTGTCTGGATTAAATATCCACCTGTGTTTAATTCCAGTGGAGGAGTCCCTATAGTGTGTGTGTATATATATATATATATATATATATATATATACAGCTTAGAGCTTCATTTGATACAAATCGAAAAGTTTTGCCTCTTTTAGTGACTAATTTGAAGAGCAAAGTGTGACTCAGGGCTGATTTGAATCAAACAGACTACAGTTTATGGTCTGTTGGGTATAGAAACAACATGAGAGTTGACATTAAAACTGATGACAGCAGCAGAGCAGGCGACAGACAGACAGAGGTTATTAGAGAGCAGCTCACCGTGTATCCTTTCTCCACCGAGCTGTTTTCTGAACGAAACGACGGGATCGACACTCGCACCGGATGCATCTTCACTTGAAATCAGGTGTGATTTTTCAGGTAGGTAATGTCTGATCTTGATCCTCTGGCGCACACAAACACACACAGACACACTCTCACTGCTGGTGGGTTACTCCAGTTTGGCTGATAAAAATCACTGAATTCAAATACGATGAAAGGGATCTCAGTGGTGCCCCCTGCTGGAGCGGAGGATACCTCTGACGGCTGATCTTAAAGAAGGCTCTCCAAACGTCAGTTTAACCTTCAGGTGACCAAATGGGGTCATTTGTGACCTCCACGGCATATTTATATGTGCTGTTGTGATATTTGTAATGGTAAAAACGTTTCTTATCATGAAGCAAGCAGTATACTTCTCCTACAACTTTTCTTTATTTTTTTTCTTTAGAAAAAAAAAATAGTATGTATAGTTTTTTTTAAAAGTATTATTACTATTATTATTGCTACTACTACTACTACTACTAATAATAATAATAATAATAATTAGGCATCTCATTTTGACATTTAAAATTTTTCAGATATTTCTCTAATCTTAACATTTAAATTAATTAAATATTGCACATCTACAAACAACACGTTTGTTTAGATCTTGTATTAAACAGAATGATGGAATTAACAAAGGATGAAACAGCCTTACTATGATAACTTCATTTATCTAAGCTGTATTATATTAGCATACTGAAATAAGAAAGTCACTCAAACATTTTTTTCTAGCATTATTGCAACAAAGAAAATTGGTTTTGTAAGCTCTAACAGACAAGGATAGTCTAGTTAAATTTTTGTTCATACAGTTTGTGGTTTTTAACTCCTTTTGAAATCATAATTAAATATATTAGAACATTTCAGGATATCTGTCATAGATAAAAGAAACAGTATATGAATGATAAACACAAACAAAGCCATTAAAAAAGTATTCTGTATAAAAAAATAATGAGGATGTGCCCATCTCAGTCGTTTTAGTTGCTAAAACAGGTTGGTTGCTTGAGGATTAAGTATTTTAAATTGTAACAAAATAAATAAATAATAGAAATTATTCTATGTTATCTTCATGATTACATTACTTAGTTAAAATGGCTGACATGATAAAAACTGATCCCCTCTAAGCAGCATTAGTAAGCCATATATAAAGATTTAATAGCTGGTTCCAAACACTACAGTGTAGTTATATGCAACTATGCAATGTCACTAAAATTCTAATGAATGTGCAATATTTAACACCAGTTCAAACATCTACAAAGATGTATTTCATCATGTGTCATTCAGTACAGCTTGATAAACCGACCTTTATTTATGGGGTTAGCAATGGGGTCACCCAGGAAAAATTATATCCAATACATTAATGACATTAATGAATTGGCTACCTGTTAAATCCAGAACTGAATTTAAAATCCTTCTCCTCACATTAGAGGGCTTGAATAATTAGGCCCCATCATATCTTAAAAACCATAGTGTCTATATTATCCCAATAGGGCACTTCACTCTCAGACTGCAGGCTTACTTGTGGTTTGTAGACTTTCTAAAAGTAGAATGGGAGGCAGAGCCTTCAGCTTTCAGGCCCCTCTTCTGTGGAACCAGCTCCCAGTTTGGATTCAGGAGACAGACAGCCTCTCTACTTTTAAGATTAGGCTTCAAACTTTCCTATTTGATAAAGCACATAGTTAGAGGTGGATCAGGTGACCCTGAACCATCCCTTAATAATGCCATAGGCTATAGGCTCAGGCTGCTGGAGGCCTCCCATGATGCACTGAGCGTTTCTTCTTCACTCCTGTCTTTTCACTCCCCATGTGTACACCACTGCTGCATGTCATTAAACTGTGTCTTCTCTCTCCCATAGTTTGTGATCTGTCCTGCCTCTCCATGCTCTCCTTTTTCTTTTCTGATTCCCCTCACCACCCAACCGGTCATGGCAGATGGCTGCCACTCCCTGAGCCTGGTTCTGCCAAAGGTTTCTTCCTGTTAAAAGGGAGTTCTTCCTTCCCACTGTCACCAAGTGTTGCTCATAGGAGATCATCTGATTATTGGGGTTTTCTCTCTAATACTGTAGTCTCTTTACCTTACTATTTAAAGCCCCTTGAGGCCACTATATAAATAAAATTGAACTGAGTTGATAGTATATATGCTTGTAATTATATTATAGTGTGTCAAATACATTTATTAAAGATTTATATATCATTTCTTAAAGAGTGATTTCACTAACATTAGGCATCATAATTAGTTTTAGGTGCTGCTGAGGTTGTGAAAAGTGCAACATGATGTTTCTGCTGCTCTGGAGGAAATTTGCCAACTCAGGAAATAACTTTGATGGTGTCGTAGTGTTGTCATTAGTGTTATCACAGCTTGAGATGACAAATTTATTATGCAAAGCCTGTGTTACAAACGGTTTACCAGTCTGGGAGGGTCTAAAAAGGATAGGAAATGTATAAATCCAGCGATTTTGAATATGAGAGACTAAATGTGAAGATATGAGATTCTTTGCTTTGCTGTAGTACTGCTTTGCTATTTTTCTCTGCTTTTTATTGGTGTCACAAATTAAACAGTAAGGTTTTTTTTCTAGTATTTTCAGACATTTTATCCCATAAATCAGTGGCTTAATCAAAGACTATAACATACACAAACATGTTGGAAACAAAGTAACCACAATTACAATAATCAGCCTAAAACAATGATACAATATTACAAAGTTTTATTCAAGTAAGTTTCAACAAAAGCTGTCGAGTAAAGAAAGTTTCATCTGTTGCATATAAATATATTTTCCTCTAAACAACTGTTTCATTGTAACATTGGGATATACATGATTTATGCTTGAAATTTTCTCTTCTAGGCTCCTGTTTTTAAGGATTTTGTTCTATCTAACATGTGGCATGAAAGGCAAGCATACAGTACAATCCAACAGAAGTGAGCTATGAAAAATATTCCCAAAAAAAGCTGAGATAAAATATGCTTTTCATTAAGGAGAAAAAAACTGCTTTCCCCACACAAGCAAAGAAGAATTCAACTTTATCTGCTGCTATAATATCAGACAGTTTCTACTTGGTTGTTTCTAAACTGGGAGTGATTAATTTTTAAAATTAATGTATGTCTTAAAAAACCTTTTCTATGTTGTCTTATAGGCTTTCATTTGCAGTCCTCTTCATTGTCATTTACACAGCATGTCTGCTGAGTCGCTGTGGATGACTGTCGTTTCTTAGTATCTAAAAAATGAACACATAAATGAATTAAAAACCAAGAAAAAGGACCGGAAGAAAAAGAGAAATATTAAAACTAAAAGTGTCACCTCAGAAATTGTACTTACGTTGACATGTGACAACCTGACACGTAGGCATAGTTGCCCGTGTAGCGAACATCACAGCGCACAATATTGTTGCTGTAGTCCGATTCTGGGACCTGGTAATAAGGATTTACACTGATCTGTAGAGAATAAAAATATCACAAATGCATCAAAAGAACAAGCACTGGCTCACAATGTGATTTCACAGAAATTAAACTCCTTTAAAGGTGCTTTCTGAGGAAATCTTATGGTATTTCTAACAAACCTTGAGGACATAGTTGCCAGGTTTCACATCTGTGATGTCAATCCACTGGCAGTCGATGTCTGCGTTGTAGGTATCATAACATCCCGGGCTAAGGCCCTGCACGTTGGACAACATCCATTTAAAACAAGGTGTCAGCACACTTCTTATTAAATAATTTAAGGCTCTTTTACATGCAAAAAATAATGATTTCAATATGTTATTCCCCCTGAAATATAAAAAGACTGTTTTTGGTTTAATCCTGGAGGTGATTTTGGATACAATGTCAAAAAACCCCCCCAAAAACAACAACAACAAAAAAAAAAAAAAACAGAAAAAAATGCAATTTAAAATGAAGAAAAAATAAAAAGAATCTGATGGAAAATTTGTGAATGTGCTGAAACACTGACCACAGAAGTTCATGCAGGTGAATCATCTTAGACGAGAGACAGGAAATCATTAAATCACCATCAGGACTGGCTCATGCAAAAAGGAAATTCTAAAGCTGTTCTCTCAAAAGCAGCAGCCTCAGGAAAAGAGCTCTTGTTTATGTTAGCTCAAGTCTCCTTTTTAGACACTTAAGAAACCAAATTGTACGCCAGATTCTTCAGTGAAATGCAAGTGAGAAGAACCAGGGGTGACATGTCAGTGTACTGAAAGTGCATGTGTAGCTTAAATGATGGAAATTAATAAAACTGACTAAAGGTGCTGAAGTCTGTGACAGATGTGTCTTTTTTTAATTCAAAAAGAAAAATGATAAAAGGAATTACCAAGAAATTGCTTTTTAACATTTAAAGTGCATATGAACTATGGAATATCCCGCAATACCATGACCTCCTGGTATTTGTGCATGCTTCCTCAGTGTAATAGATTCATTGTTACTGTTATCACCTGTAACAAGCCAAAGTGTGGGCTAAAAAAGGTGTTTATTGTTGTGCTCAATAGTGTAATGGATAATGAAAATATGCATTAGTAGATTAGTTTTGTGTGTTTTTTAGTCATTTTTTAGAGAACTTTCTGTCATAAAAAATAATCCAAGAGGTACAAGTCAGAGTACAGGATAACAAAAACTAGGGTTTCTACAGAGATGTAGTTAGTGAGCTTATAAAGCAGCAGCTAGATGCAAATTTTTTTGAAACACTGTTATAGCCAAGAGGAGCTGACTGGATAATGGTGGTAGCAGTTTGGCAAACAGAGGCAGCCAAATCAAGATGTTTATATAGTCAACTTGTTGGGAAACAGCTGCACATCTGGCAGACACAAAGCATAATTATCGTTTAGTATGAGCTGTGTTTCTGCTAATTTCTAACTGTGGCTGACCTGATAACTCTCTCTGAGCAGGTAACGTATCATCTGTTTTCAGCATATGCTGTAACAAATACGATGGATTTAGCCTCCAGGTCTGGAAAGGGAAGACAATGCCACAGTGCCTTAAACCTGCATTTTTTCTAAAGGGAGGCAGGGGGCGCTTCCTCTGGTTACAGAAAGAAGATCCTTTTATAGAGATCTATATGAAAACAGTGCTGCTGCCTACTTGATTTGTTACCTCAGGAAAGTGTTCACTGAGGAGTTTATGTCTCAATCACTAGTTTCAAGTCTTATTGAATATAAAATGATGGTCACTTTGTAAAATATGGTCCCCATTAGAGTCCCGAGGACGATAAAGCAGAGTGTGATTTAAGGCATGGCTACCTTTTGATGGACAAATTGCACACCAGATGCCTTTCCTGATATAACCCCTAAGGGATTTGTGTCTCCTTCTGGTCTCAAACTAGGGATCTTAAGGTGAATGTTAGGCAAATGTGTAAACCACTACACTATGGAGTAACTTCCCCTTACTCATCATGTAGTTTTCAGAAAAAACAAGATGGCAACAGCCAAAATGCTCAAACTGAGGCTTCAGAACGAGACTTCTTAAATCATTGGGTGTTGTCATGGTAGCTACGTTCATCTTTTATGCAGTTTATGGTTTTTAAAGACTTTTATGCTTTAAAACGCTGCCTATTGCTGCAGCTCAACCAAAATATCGAAGTTGGCCTTTAAAACCAAAGCAATGAACCTGAAAGACTCTAAAATGCTTAAAAGTGCTGAAGGTCATCTTTCTCCTTCCTCTGTGTATTCATCACTACATGCAACACCTGTCATATACAAGCAGTTTCGTCATGTGACCCATTCCAAAGTAAACTATAACATTTACAGTTAGGTTTTCAGGAGTTATCTGTGAGACCTGAGTATGTGCGGTGCAGGCGTATCGCCTGTAGTATCCGTAGTCACAGGAAGTGTCCTCCAGGCAGAAGCTGGCCTTGTGGCCCTCTGCCACCGACCGCTGAGTGACAGCATCCAGCAGATCGTAGTGGCTGAACTCATCCATGCTGTGGTAGTGCCTGTGGATCAGCAGCACAGTGTCAGCAACTGAGGAAACAAGTCACTAAACTCAATGACCTTCACATCAGTGTGACGTTTTCAAAACCACCTTCTGCCATGTTGAGACAAGTTGGCGCAGTTTTCATTTGTGAGCCAACATACATAAATACTTACTAATATGTCAAATATATTTTATTCAAATGGCTGCGAGTCACTGTGACTAAAACATCACAGGTTTTATTCCTCATGTAGACGGTTATATGAATCAGCATCTGCTTTACCTCCACTATCTAGAAGAAAGAGCTTGTTTAATGAAAGAAAAACAGTCTGGATTTTAACATCAGCTGACTTTCAAAACACGGAAAAAAAATCTATAGAGTCTGTATAAACAGTTTCCTGGCTCTCTGTCAAAAGTGCTCCATCTCGGGGAGTCGCTCAGAGGCCTGCTTGCGTCACAGCATAACTATGGACTGAGGTAGTTTTTCTGGAAAAACCAGGCACATTTCTGTAAGTTCAAACAAGAGACAAAAATACCAGCAGGTTTACTGTGGGGCATAATTTCCTCATCATGCAACTTTAATGGCTTTGCAAGTGTAAATGAATGAAATTTTAAGGTCATGTTAAGTGTGGCTACTTCATCTTTAGACTTACAAAACACGCTCTTACTGTCTTAATGTTGGAAATTGGCAAAACAGAAAATTTCCTCTTTAAAAGCCTAAAGATACAACTAAAACCTGTGTTAAGATGTCAGTCCTGATATCAAATCTCTGTAAAAATAGAAAACAGCCAAAAGTAACACAGCTGTGGTTCAACAGGGGGTGCCATACGACAGCTACTGACTGCAAAAGAAAAACAATAATTCTGGTAGTAGCTCCTGACAGCAATTTTAAGGTCTGTACATACTGAACTACAAAACATCCCTGTCCTTCAGATTATACTATTGATAAATATGAGACCGGATGCAGAAGTGAAATATGGATAGATTTTTGGACTGAGATGTGTCTTTCCAAAGCTTCTCACTTTCCACTCGGGACAGAATTCTCAGACTGAATTTAGAGCTGGTTTTTGTTTTCATACAAATGTCATTAGTTCATGTACTCAGTATGTTTGAATATTATAACTGTATTTCTGTTATACTTATATATATCATGTAGAGTTCAGCTGAGATTTACTGAAAGTGCATTCAACCATCCATTTTTCTTAATAGTTCATTAATATTTGAATATTTGCTGGCTCTATTAATTAGTTTGGATAAAACCACTTTCCATCTAAGTACTATAGTTTTTCCCCTGCAGTATCTACCTTGCAGTACCTTTTTTTGCTACGTTGGGATTTTTGGAAACCTCATATACCTGGAAAAAAAAAAGTAGTACAGACAGTTTAAAAAGTGTCTCTCAAAGACACAAAGGAGTGCATAAAGCCAGCTTGGACTCAAGAGGTTTAAGGCCACGACATGTCACAGAGACTCTTTGTCTGATTGATGGTGAGGTGGACAGCACTGGCATGACATTATACTCACTGGTGACAGCTGTGCCACTCCCAGGAGTAACGTGGCCTGTTGGGGAGGAAGTCAGATGTGCCCTGGTTCTTGACTTTCTGAGGAAACCTCAGCAGCATACGGGTATCATAGTCTCTTGATCTATAGGCGGAGCTGCAGACATGATGCAAAGACAAAAAGGTGTTTGCAGAAAAAACAAAACAAAACCACTGTTATATGTGGACATGGTGACATCACTAAGACTTGTTTTCCCTGCTACATACCCTCTTCTGAGTGGAGCCAGTTCATGTGTAAATGGCGGGTGGAAAAAATCTTTTAAAAGGCAAGTGGTTGTTTGGGTTAGTTTTCGATAATGTGTTTACCATTCGGGCTTTCTCTGCCAGGGCAGACTATGATTAAACTTTTACAGAAATCCTCCACTCCACCCCTCTGCACCATCAGCGGCAGGATTTGGTTAATTTTACCTCATCTCCTGCTCCCACTGGGCAGCTCTCACCCACAAACACTTTAGGTGGTTGTTATGGCTCAGAGCTCTCTGAATCACACTCAGACATGGCTGCGCTTTTTTCCTCCCTGTGGACTAGTCCTGACAGCAGTCTACCTTGACAAGCAGTTTTCTTCAGCCGCACATCTCAGGTTGTACATCGGGACTCTCTGGACATAGGCCGAGGCTTGGATGTAGTATGGGTCAGGAACCAGATCAGGGAGACCTACAACACACCACAAAATAATAATACATAATCTCCATTAGACAATATATAAAGCTGGTGCAGAAAATAATAACAACTGATCGATAAGTAAGCAAATTTTCACACAGAAAACACCTCAGAAGATAGAAAAAATGCAGAAATTTGGAGACAAAATAGACACTAAATGATTAACTGATTAATTGAGTGATTGTTTGGTTGTTTTGAAGCATATTCCTTGTTATCTTTTTTATCTTTTAGTATAGTAGCTTGAATGCATATATTTTCTTCTGCTTTTTATCTGCCTCATGTCTGTGTTTTTGTCTTGTGTTTGTAATCTGTGAATTTGCTGCTGCAACACTGCAATTTTCCTATGGGGATTAACATCTATCTATCTGTCTATCTATCTATCACACGCCACTGTATGTATAATATCTATCTTACTACTGACTTAAATGTCTGAAGACCACTTTTCCCACTCTTACCGTACTGATGATACCTTGTGCCATATCCGGGTCTGGATCTCTCCCTTGGTCTCTCGTAAACGTCATAGTAATTGTAATATGGATTATCAACGTCGAAGGACTTGTAGGGGTCGTATGGATCATCTCCCACCATCACGTCTTCTCTCCTGGGCAGGGACGGACTGACATTGCCCTGCTCTTGGGTCTCATTGACTCTGCTGCGCCTCTGCGTCCCTGTGCGCTCACCGGGACGCTCCTGGTGATGCTGGCGGTGCTCCGGCCCTCTCACGAGCCTTTGGAGCGGCAGCGGGAGGCTGCGCTGGCTGTGCGAGTTCGACGCCGGCCGCTCAGGCTGCTGCCGTTGCTGCTGGGCCACTGGCTGTCTCTGGGTGTCCGCATCCCGAATAATGGTGACAGGTCGCGCCCGCACTTGCTCCTGCGCTGCGCCTCTGCGCCTCGGCGGCTGATATTCCGAGCCTTGGCTTAAAATGCTAAAAATCTTGCCGTTGTGTGACCACTGTAGTGTCTGCCGGAGCGCCCCTCTTTGGTCATTTCCTTGCTGTGACCCCTGACTCCTCTGAGACTGAGCAACCTGCAGGATGAAAACAAATAAACAGACGCACGAGTACGCGTAATACGGTGTGCCAAACACGCGTAATGCCATTATGAACTCAATAAAGGAAACTGAAGATGACAAAGCGATTAGTATTTTGAGCTTTCCTTTGATTTAAATATCCTTCATTTATATTTGAAGGATATTCAGTGAGTCTATCCGTGTAAACTCATAACGCTCTGCTCCTGCAGCAGATGCGCTCTGGGAGACGATGATGATGAGGAGGAGGAGGAGGAGGGGGAGGAGTTCAGCATTTGGAGTTTCTGATTCCGTTACAAGTCTGGTGCTGCTGCTCATATAACAATTGGAAGTGTGATCATACCCAGCCAAGAGAGTTTGATAACTGCTCAGTTTTGCCCTTTAACAACACTAAAGCCTATTTTGGCATATGCATATTTTTGATTGAAACAGTGCATCAGTCACAGCAACAGATGCAAACTTTCTTGTGAATCCAATTTTTCTTTGTTGTGCTTAATAATATGACTCATTTCTTCGAAATGTCTCTATACTGTCTTCATTTGTTTCTTTTTCCTGCAAGATTTATTTTATTTTTTTTAAAGTAAAGATAAACATTTCCCCGACTGTTGGATGAACTTCCAGCCAAACTGCAACACCCTGTGCCAGACGTCTCTGCACTCATCCACGTTTTTTTAATAGGAGGATTTCAAAAAACCTAAACACAACTCTTCAATGGCCATGCAACATTTTCTGGGAAACCATCTCCCACATATCCTCCCCCAACCCCCAGCCCCGTCTGCATTGGAGCTTTGCTGAAAACGTGAAACACACATCACATGCATTTTACCGCAATTTTCTAAAAGGTCACAATTAGTCTATTCTGAGGAACTTCTGGTGATACTTGATATCTGCATTACTGTGTCTGGTGGCTGACTGCTGAACTCAAGCTCTTCTGCTGATAAATCCAAGTCATTTGCTGCAGCCCAGTCAAATCACTGCCCTGCTGGTAACAGCAGATGTATAATGCATAGGTTGGGAAATGTAATCCACGGTTCCCTCTTTTTCTCTCTCTCTCTAGCAAACCAGGAAATTCTTTCTAGCATCTACACAACTGACCGCAGGAAGGCTGCTGCTAAACCACAGCAAACGGTCTCGAGGATTTTACAGCTTCTCAAATCACAAAGTTTTATGAGAACTACTGATTTAAAGGCAAAGAATCTGGATTATATTCTATCATATATGTTTCCAACACGCACGAGTGCAATATATCTCTAAAAGCTAAAAGTCCACAAGCAACTAGTTACACAGCACATCTTGATTCATTTTAGTCAAGATGTGAAGATAAAAGGGAAAAAGAACATTTAAAAGGGTTTAACTTCATGTGACAGATGGCTGATAATACATGCAGGAAGAAATAAAAACAAATGCGCTGTATCACAACTCATTTGGTGTCTTATTACTAGCAGACAGATGACTGCAAACAATACTGGAGTACTGCATGCTATTTTCTTAACAGGACCTCAGATTTAGTAGGTCTTTGAGAAGAAATCTGTGTCTTAAATCTAAAAAAGCCACAAAATATTGCTAAAATTAAAACCTGTTGCTGGGAGTTACCTTCAGCTGTATGGAGTCAAGTGGCGCTCATTATCTAGAGCCATAAAAAATGATAATAGCACCATTTAGAGGATTTAACCTTTATTTCACACGCCCGCATTTATACCTGAAAGCAGCTCAGTCGTCTGATCTTTGCAATTGAGTAGCAGCTTATGCATATTATTACGGGGCTTCTGGGTTTTTCTCAAGGTTGTCTCATTGATGATGATGATGGGGGACAATCTTGCACAGCTTTGGAGCATAAATAAGTTAAAAAAAACCCAAAACAACAACAACTCTGAATTGTGATTTTATACCCCTAACCTAACCTGTTTTCAAGCCTCCTCACTGTAGTCTGTCTCTGTCCGCCTCAGGTGGTTCAGTGACAGTTTAGTCAGATGTAGTTATCAACATAATAACCAGTCAGATTCATAACACACTGACAATGTTCTACATTTACGCTCTTTATAAAAATTTTGTTCAACTTGTCCTTCAGTAAAACAACGCCACCAGTACATAAACCATTCGCAGTGGATACAAATGACACTGCATAGCAGGAAGTGGATGATGTGCCAGTCCTCGTTAGTATAGTGGTGAGTATCCCCGCCTGTCACGCGGGAGACCGGGGTTCGATTCCCCGACGGGGAGGTATGCCTTTTATTAATTATTATTTTTTTAGGAACAAAATGATAGAACCTCGGTTGTATTTTAAATAATATATTAAAATAGACTTCAGAGTTAATTAAATAAATATAAATATAAACAAAATATATAGCCTTCCTCTGGGTGATCCAATCTAGCTTTTGCACTTGTTCTTCTCTTTGTAGCTTTATCTTGTATGGAAAGTTATGAATATTTAATCTAGCTTTACGAGAGTGTTTAAAACATTTTGTGACAAACATTTATGAATTAAATGAATGAAATTAATAAGTAAAAAACTACAAAGAAGAACATCAAAAGGAAAAAATAAATGCATGCTAAAAATACTTTACAGTCTGAGAATGGGTGAAATTTAATGGTAGAGTAAACTGATTGAATAATGCTGTAAATTACAGTTAAGCAAGTCGTATTGTTCTTGGATAATGACAGACACACATCATCTCGCTGTCACGGGAGGTTTTAGCTTGTGCAAACTGTGAGTGCAAATCAGAGCCAAATGGAGTTACATGAGCTCGAAGAAGTATATTCTCCACATAGAGGGTAAAGATATCATGTCTGATGCAGATGATGCCAAAATCTCATTTATCTAGATAAAGTAGAAGAGACTTGGCTTCACAATAATCAGGATCAAAAAGGATGGTAATTAATAATAAAAAGTTGGACTTGAACTCAACAGCAATAAACACCACTGCTGTTTTGCAAATGTTCCCTGTTTTGTCTTCTAGATGCTGTCTAGCCTTCTGATTTTCAACTATTTAGGATATTTTCCAGAATAAATCCGCTACAGATGTACTTTTTTTTTCTTTCCCAAGACATGACTGTGTTTTTGCTTTCAGGATGACTAACATACATTACTATTATTCTGCATACCAACAGTTATTCCAGAGAGTGAAAACTTTGTACACGTGTTCCTGGGTTGCCTCCTCTCCTCTTCCTTGGAACACCAGAGAGACAGCCAGAACCAGCTGTACTAGGTCACTTATGTATTTTGCTCATAATTCATTGAAATTTATCCTTTCTCTCTCCAGCAAGGGCAGCAGAGCGTTCGCTCACACAGCTCAGAGACACATCTGCAAAGAATTAACCCAGTTCTTTTGTCCACGTCTCTGGAATTCACCCCTGTTCCTGACTTTTTGGGCTCTCATTTGAGCTAAAAGAATGTGAATAAATCCACGTCTGGGATGCAGAATAAGGAGGGGAAACAGTGTCCTGCATGAGCATGTCACTGTGTAAAAAGAAAAGGGGGGAAAATCCTTTCATAATGCTAATTTTATCAGAAAACAAACACCAGTTTTTAGTGCCATCACTGACTCTGGATTTATTTTTTTTAATCAAATACACTTTTATAAAAAGTTTCTACTATGTTGTAATCACCCTATTGCTACTTTGGTGACTTAAATGAGTCCTTAAAACCTGTTAAAAATTCAGTTTCAGTTTTATAAAAAGTTTAACTTTCTCTAATTTCTCCCATATTCATTTTCATGTCATCGTGATGATCTCATCACAGTCAAAGAGGACCACACACACACTCAATTAAAGCCTATTTCCTCTCTTCTATTCCCAGGACTCCAACCTTCAATCCCACAACAGTTTGCTTCTCCTGATCCCCTGTGCACAGATCTGTACACTCTCAGATTTACACTTCTGGTAGCAGATTTCCCCTCCTTCCCATTCAAATAAGGTTCAGCGCAGTTCAGACCTCTATGACAGAAACAGACAATTCAAATATTTTCTCCTCATAAATGCTGGGTTTCCGTTACTCTTGGAGCACCCAAGCTGGGGCTTGCACTACACACACACACACACACACGTACGCACACACAGACACAGTCTGCTGGACTACGTGGCAATCTGCACATACACTGTAGTTTCTGTAACCAGGAGAAGGAGGAGGAGGAGGAGCGCTTTATCAAGACAAAACCCAGCAAACTTTACATTGTGCAGTGACTCATGCTGATTTACATTTCTCACTCCCAGTATCTGTTTTTATTCCATGCTAATGAAGTGATCTATTTAGTCAATCAGACAACAACTGAATAAACAGCAGTTGTAACCAATAACACTACAGGTTATTATTTGGTGAATGCCTGCAAACTGTATTTTTTATCAACATCAGTGATCTGACTTGAACTGGGACTGCGATTTGCCTCTGGTAAAGCGCAGATGTTACTATTAAACTAATGTGATTTTCAAGTTTAGATTAACATATTTATTTGCTTTCTTGGGGGCACAACAACAAACAACAAACACAACACTGGAGTGGCAAATGTAAGTCCAAAATGTATTCACTTTTTTTTGCTTTGTTTTTGTCAACTAACCCCCAAGGAAAATATCTGTCTCATTAGCTGCTAATGGTCCACAAGGTAATTGCTAACCATGCTGTTTCGTACTGAACAGGTGGGGTACAGCTGGTTTTTGAGCCTTTTCAGTCAAAACTGCCTGAACAGTATGAAAGCAGTGAAAGTGGACCAAATTGTTAAACCAGGGTTGTGTGTGGGGTTGTGGTGCCAAGACATGAGAGAAAAAGCAATAAAGACCAGTAAAGTTGAGGGCAGCTGCAGTGGGGTGAGATAACTGTATGGAGAAAGCTTTAACTTTGTAATCATAGCCTAGTAAACCACTATTCATTCACCTTCTTTTACACCACACACTGTTTCATGTCATTTTTCCAGAAAGAAAAGACTAAGGTCAGTTTATAGATGGATTTCCTGAATTTTGCAACTGTTTGAGGGTTTCCAGAGCATTAAAGTATCAAAGCCATGGGAATAAATGCACTTTTGAACTTTGAACACAGTGTCAGTACTCAGCAAGAAAGTTCTGAATCTGAATCTCAGGCCCTCTTTCCTGAACAAGTTTGCATGTTTCTTCCCACGTTCAGCCCCGTTTCCTCTGGATACTCCATTTTCCTTCCGCAGTGCGAACACATGCAGCCCAGGTGGGCTGGAAAACATGCAGTAAGCTAACCACAGGTGTAAATGTTAGGAAATAAGTGTTAGTTTGTCTATCGTTTCCATCACATCCAGCTCATGACAGGCAGGTTCAGACTTCTGAAATACCCTCACAAGGACAAAACTGGAGAAGATATTCATGTAAATCAGCAAATAACCCAAGATGTTATCTTTCCTCATTTACTTATAAACTGCAGGTAATATAGGTGTTTCACCTTTTCACCTGGCAACATAAACAACCTGAAGGAGAACATTTTTACTGTGACAGAGATGTCCTTTGAAGCTCGGAGGTTGTGCAATAACAACCGGATGTCATAAAGGAGGATGATTTGCAGAAACCGATTGATAGAAATGAAGAAATTGTAAAATTGGTGCTGCAAATGGACTTTTGCACAGTTTCTGAGACTTAAATTAGGGCTAGGCCTAGACCAAAAGAAAAGCTTGATGAAAAGATTGCATTGCAAAAAGGTTTTTAGTCAAGGGAAATGTTTAATACATGTCTGGGAAACAGAGTCTTAGTGTCTAACATGACTCATGAAAAATAGTTTAACAGAAATAGACAGTTTACAACTGTTTTTCACAGGTTTAGTATTAGCTCTGCCTGATGAGCAAAAAAAAAGTACATAGTTCTGTGGAAAAGTCTTGATCCACCCCTCATTTCTTAATACTTTGGTAGGAAAATGGGAAATAGGTGCAGTGATTTAACAAAACCTGTGCAAACATAAATAGAAATACAATATATGAGGCAAAAACTGAGCTTGCATAATTTTAACGAGCTTGAAAGTCAATATTTGGTATGACCACCTTTATTCTTTAACACAGCCTGAACTCTCTTAGGCAGCGTTCTTGTAATTTCTTTAAGTAGTCTTCAGGAATAGTTCTCCAGACTTCTTCAAGGACATTCAAAGCTCTTCTTTGGATGTTGGCTGCCTTTTGTTCTGTTCTCTGTCAAGATGATCCCACACTGCTTCAATAATGTTGAGGTCCGGACTCTGGGGAGGCCAATCCGTGACTGACAGGGTTCCATCCAGGTATGCTTTTACTGCATTGGCAGTGTGTTTGGGATCATTGCCATGCTGAAAAATGAAGCCGTTACTAATCAGACACAGATGGTATTGCATGGTGGATCAAATGGTGGATCAAAATCATTTCTACATTCATAATTTCATCTACCTCAGCCTTTGCTCCCTGTTTCCATTCCTTAAGAACGACTTCTTGACAGCAGCCCTTCCACTGAAACGATTTCTGACGAGATCAACTGAAGGGCCAGATGCATCTCTCAGGTCCTGTGTCAGGTCTTTGCTGGATTTTTTCCTATTTATTAAGGACATGACTTTCAGATACTGTTCATCTGCTGTAGACAGTTTTTTTTAGGCCTCCCACTTCTTTTGTCCTCCACTTGTCCAGTTTCTTAAAATTTTTTAAGGACACACTGCACACCATGCTGAGATATTCCACGTTTTCAGCTAATAGCCCTTTGGGAATCACCTTGTTGGTGCAAAAATACTGTTTTATGTCTGTCAAACTGTGTTATCTTTGGCATTTTTCATAGATTCAACTAAAGAAATGGGAACAAATTATGTGTTTTTGCAACGCTGCTAGTAACAAAGTACCTAAAGATACAATTTAAAATTGTTATGTATAGACACAACACTGGTTCATCCCTTGAGTTAGGTGCCTTTTTATGCTTGAATGATTCATATATCAGAGTTAAGTGGCTTAACAAACAAACAAAAATACTCCTATGAAAATGTTCATGTACAAGGACTGAAAATTAGTGAAAAAGCAGCCAATGTCCAAAGAAAAACTTTGAAAGACCTTCAGAAAGCCTGGAGAACTATTGCTCAAGACCACTTAAAAAAATTACAAGAACGTCTGGCTCCTTGGAAGCAAAATATAAAGAAATGAGGGGTGGCTCAAGACTTTTGCACAGTACTGTAAATCTGTACATTTAATTTAATGCTATAAAGATCTGTCACTTCACCTATAATTATTTTGTTTAGGAAGAAATATGGCTCCACCTACAGGACACATACAGTAAAAGGCTGTTTACAGATTATTACACTTTGATCAATAGATTGCTGAAGTCAGTGTTAAAATGGACTGCACATCTTTTCTTAACATGATCTGTAGTTTAATATAAGATAAAATCAGTTCTAATAGGCAAGTATCCTGGCCTGATTTTCCTTTAATAGTTTTGGTTAAGATTTTGTGTAACTGAAGTACTGCATCATTACGTTTGAGGAGTAAACACGCTGAAATTTATTTAAAATACAGAGAAAACCATCAGGTGGAAGCCAGCAGAAAGGTAATCAAGAAAACTGTCTTGAGAGTTTGCAGTTCACACCATAAATAATTTGCTATGTCTCATTATCAAGAAGCCATGAACACAATGTTTACTGCAGCTCAGTTTCTTTAATGAATGCAAATAAGGTGGACAAGTTGCACGGAAACAAGCTTTGCAGACAAAGCATAATATATAACATTTTCAAGGGATGCTTACATCTCATCAGTACATGAAATATCCATAATAATACTGGTAAATCCCATCACCATACCTGTAACAGAGTTGAACATATCTGCTGCAATCACATTTCGTGTTTTTTAAGCTACTTGCTAAGACTCAAGGAATCCATTAATCTTTCAGAAAAATATAAAATAAAACATGTACAGTTGTACAATGTACTCTACCCTAGCCATAGGGAAAAGAGAAAAAAAAAGCAATATCCCTAATAATGCTTAATTTTTTATGAATTGATCAATATAAAGCAAAATTCAGTGCAGAGTAATGATAGCAGATCCACAGACAGACAGATCACTGGTGTGTAGGAAAGTGCAGTTCAGTGTTTGTGTCACGCAGCGAAGAGCAGATATCCTGAGAAGAAGCTGCGGTCACAACACTGACCTCCACAGTTTGCCTCCCATTCTCAGCCGAAGCGCTATGTCCCCACCGAACTCCCCAGCAGACCTTCAAACAGTGCAGCAGCAGCTCGTTTTTACTTCACAGGTCTAGTCTTTCTGCACTGATGAAGCTAAACTAATAGACACCAGGGAAAATGCATGTAAAAAGGCCTGTCTGTGGACTCCAGTGGTTTTGTTTATTGTAGATAAGGTAATGGAAGTGATGCTCTCTGAAGATGGATGTACTCATTCAGCCAAGAATCCTGGAGGTCAACTGGGCCTTTGGGGCCAGTGGAGTCCTACTGGATCTAAAGAGAAAAAAAATGTAAATCACTTCCAAATGCTTTAAAAATATATGGATTATTGAAGGCTATTAATAATTCACAATTCCAGCTGACTCAATACATGTATCTCTCAGATTATCTGGGACAAGTTTTCATCCTCAGGGTCAAAACTAAGCAATAAGAAGACCCACTGAGTTTCTAAACAGCACAAAGGTGGAACAAATGTCTAACTTCACATCTGCTACAGCCAACAGCTGTTTTCAGTAAAGCTACAGATAAAATTTTGCTGATATTCATTTTTTAATTTTGCTTTTATCCACTTTGTATTATATTTTTATCTATCTCATAAGTATTGCGTATGTACTGTGTTTAGATTTGATATTATTTAAATATTTTGAGCTATTTATGACATTCAGTATTGTAAATCGTGTAGAAAAGGATGAATTGACAGTGACATGATAAGATAAGTGAGTAGAATACCTCATTGCCCTGGAGGTCCTCGACTACCTCGTTGCCCTGGAGGTCCTCGACTACCTCGTTGCCCTGGAAGTCTTCGACTACCTCGTTGCCCTGGAAGTCTTCGACTACCTCATTGTCATGGAAGTCTTCGACTACTTCATCACCCTGGAGGTCCTGGTTCTCCACCTCGTTCAGGTCCTGTATATCAAGAGATTTCAGAAGTTTAATTTTAAAAACGTGCTTCTATCAGTAAACCATGAATGTTTTTTTGTTTTTTGTGTGTTTTTGTGGACTAGATTTGCCAAGATGTGAAGCGTGTAAAGAAGTGTGAGCGCTGTGGTCTTAAATTGCGACTAGCACTTGTTAGTGATTAATACTGACCTCTGCTTCACTGAATGCAAAACAGCCAGGTACGCCTGAAAGATCAAATACCACATATGTTATATAAAGGCTTTCATATAACAGAAGACATAAAATCCCCAAGTTAAACTACATTTGATGACAACTTGTTTTTGAATTTGGTGCTGAGTGTTTTACCAGTGTTTTCTCACCTGAGCTGCAGGGCCTCTCCCTCCAGGCCGACAGATTCAGGCTACTCAGGCTTGAGCATGGCACGAGCTGGTTACGCCTTGACATGACACTGAAGGCATCGCGGGTGACAGATGTAATCCCGGTGTTGTCACAGATAATCCTGGACAGCGTGACAGAAGACAGAGCCCTCCTCTGCTGTAGGGTGAAGACACCCGGATTCTCGTACCACAGCCTGAGAATTTTAACGAAGAGGGAGAAGGAAAAGGTTAGTGTGAACAGAATCTGTATCTGAAATGCTATACTGTTATTAATGACATAATATAACATAAAAATATATTTATAAAGATTGCAATTTTCTATTTTCTATTTTCTTAGCTTTCTAGAAAAAAAAATGCACGTTCATGATCTGAGATATAAATTATAAAAACCATATCCATCAATGTGTTGCATGTATCCACACAAATACAGACCTATCACCCTGGCGGATCCTCTGGAACTGGGTTGCGATGAGGCAGGCGAGCAGAGGCCCGACGCGGCCATCCCGGGCAAATGGCTCTGCAACACCTCCGAGCCAAACATCAATGTTGTCGGGGGTGCCGTAGAGCTCCAGCAGCCTGCGGGCCAGGTTGGCGTTGTTCAGCACCTGGCCCAGTTCTGCCTGGTTCTTGGGCTGAGACAGACCACAGAACTTCCGCCAGGCATTGTAGCCTGAAAGAGTAAAAGACATAAAGGTAAAACAGATGAGTACAATTATGAAGTGATGAAACACTAGAAGGAAAAAGCTGAAATTGAGTGTGGGATGTACCAGGGAGGCCGTGGTCACGTGCCCGCTGCATGTTGAGAGAGCCCAGGTCCATGGCTATATGCTGTACAAACTGGAACAGCCTCTCTCTCAGAGCGTTCACCATCATGTTATCCTGGGTGTTCAGTTTAGCGGGTCTGCCGATCAAACCACGCAGCAGAGGGTCAATTCCACCTGGAAATAGAAGAGAAAAATTAGGGTGACACTTTAAGACAGAAGAAAAAAAAGAAAAAGAAACACAAGTTTTCTTCATGCAACCCACCCTCAAAGATGATTCTCCAGGGTGTGAAGAAGGCCTTAAACAAGGGCACACTGGGGAACTTAGGGTGCTCCCTGTAGTTTGCATCCAGACGGGATAAAACTGGTTGGATGGCTAAGTGGGCGAAGCGGTAAGCTGCTGTTGCAAAGACGTTGGAGATGCTGGGGTCAACGTTGGGATTGTAGCCGGGGTAGCGGCCAAGCTGTCTGCGCATTGCATCAACACCAACAATGTGTGGCAGGTAGTCTCTGAACACGAACAACTGAGAGAGAGAGATTTAATTTGAGTAAATGAGACATATGTTGGAAAAGCTGATTAAAAGCTGACTAACTGTGAAGTTTACCTACCTGTGTGTAAGCACCCATGATCTTGCGGGCCTCTTGGTAGAGGGTCTCACTGTCCCAGTGCGGGTTTAGTCTCTTCAGTGCACGGGCAAGGCGGTTATGCTCACGCAAAAACAGTGTGTGAATGGACGTCAGTGCGATGTTTTCATCCACACGGTTATCGCCTTACAGACAGAAGTAAAGCAAACATCAAGTTTTCGTACAAAAGTGTTCATTTCCTGCTGTGATTCTAAGTTTAGACCAGCTTTACAGATGAGTAATAATTGAGCAGCCACCTATGGATATTGAAAAATGAAGCCAATGTGCTGAAAAGTGCAGTTCTTTGAATGGCCACTTGAGGCTGACTCCAAAAGTGAGTCAGTCCCCATTGACTCCCATGTTAACATGCCCGACCTTACAAAGAGATAAGAGATAAAACAGGTTTGCAGCCTGCTACAAAAAGCTGCCTTAAGCTCTGTAGCTAACTTCCAACCGCATTACAACTGTACAAGTTGTAATTTATTTATAACTCACTAGTTAAAAAGTTATTAAGGCGTACAAACTGCACTATTAGGGCTGTGATTGTGGACTGCTGTGAAGTGCAGAATGTCCAGGAAGCTAACGCAGAGGCTTCAAAATGGCGATTCCACAAACCAGTGGGCGACGGCAGAGTGCCTTCCTCCAGACTGTGGTAATAACAGTTAAATATACTCTAGTGTAACTTGAGTTCTCTTTTTAAATACTTTAACATTTTTTAATGTCCTGTTTCATGGAAACATAGTGAATAAAAAACATTTTTCCAACTAAGATTTTTTAAGGAGTAGCTATTAGCTTATCACTGATCTATAAAAAATTAATGTTTGATTTTTTTTTTTTTTTAAATTTTGTAAAGCAATTACAACAAACTTAAAAACGAACTCCTGAAATTACTAACCTGCAATGAAACAAGGAACCTCCCTGGCGTTTGTATCATTGGTGACTCTTCTGCGAGTAGCACACATTTGCACCTGGAGAGTGTGGAAGGGCAGCACCTCACGCCCGTTGTCTCTGAACTCTGTATTCACACGCATCAGGCCACCATCTTGAGTGAGATCGCGAAGAGACAGGGCGAGCGACTCTGTGGAGCCGTACACCTGGCCGAGATCGAGGAAGGCCGTCAGTGCGTTGATCTGCTCTCTCTTTTCGGGCTCTCCACCAAAATTAAAAGAACCGTACCCTGTGCCGCAAGCAGGGGCGGATCTGAACGAAGGGAGGCAGCTGTCTGGGCGAGAGGGCAAGCGGGGGTCGCCGCGAGGAATCTGTTTGTAGAGAAGAGAGAGTGAGCGAGACACCGGTCATAGAGAGTAAAAACAACATGCCACTGTTTGTGTTTCGACACTAACCGGGATGGGGATGCATGGCTCAGTTTGCTCACAGCTCTCATCACAGTTGATTCCGTTGCTGAAGGAGCGGATGCTGGGCGAGAAGGGTGTGAAGGTGAGGTCGTGGTCGTTCCACTGGCCAAAAAAGGTCACCATGTGAGAGAACTCTCTGTCATTGACCACACCTGCATCTGTTGTGCTTAGGATGCTGTTGGACACTTGTCGCACCTGAGAATAAAGAAAAAATGTAGTTTTAATATCAAATTAGCATTTATATTAATTAACATTAAGACCTGATACATCTCTGTCCTACCAGTGGGAGCAAGAAGTTGTTGAATTTTCGGTTTCTGTTCCATCCTTTGGGTTGGGAGATGCCGTCATCATATTCAGCAGGTAGCCAGCGGGTGAAGGGGGTGTTGGAGGCACCGAGGCGGGGGTTTTTGCTATAAGTAACATGAACCATACATGTTTGGAAACACCACTTGAGAAACTCAAAGGGAAGTGTACAGCAGTATACAGCTTCAAATCTTTAGGTGTACTTCACAAGAATATAAGCTCTCCTCAGTCTCAAAATCAACTAATTCCTCACAGGTTTCTATAAATTTCTTTAAGTAAATAAAAAACATAGTTGTTTTATTGCCTACTCTTGAAAGCAAGAAATTAAACAAGGTCACGCGACTAATAATGCAGTAATTATCTTAGTCTTAGTCTTATTAAAACGTGCCTGGTTAACAATTTTTGTAGGAAAAAGACATACTTGAAGTTTTATACTGTATTCTAGTGAAAATGTTGGAAATGTAAAATAGTGTTTAGTTTTTTGTGTCTTTCTCATAAAAAGAAGTTATAATACAAAAGAGGCAAATTTTTAAAAATGAGCAAATTATAAGTGCATTTCATCAAGCTTTAATGTTTGTCTTACAGGTTGTTGCAGACACTGGTGGCAGTGCGGTACTTGTTGAGGTTTGGTGTGGTGAGGCACTGCGGAGCTTTGACTCGAGCTGCACATCCAGTTATACTGGCAAGTTTTTCCAGATCCTCGCGAGAGAGCAAATCTGAAAAATGTGACAAACATTTAATCCACAAAGCGTGCACAAATTTGTCAGTTTAGTAGTTAATTCCAGCTTTGAAGTGCTCAACTGTATCTGCATTATGAAACAAAAAAACCCCAAACCTCAACCAAACCAGGAAACGTCACAAAAACTGTGTGTGTGTTGTCTCTGTATGGGTGTTGCATGACTGACCTGTTGCATTGAGCGAGCGTTTGTGCACATGATGCACCCTCTCCTGCACCAGACGGAGGGTTTGTGCCATGTAGTCTGCAGATCTCACAGCAGAGCGTGTGTCACCCCAAGGCTGCTTCAGGAGACGGAGGGCATCGTGAGGACTCACCACGTCCCTGCGGACTCGCCTCAGACTCCTGGAGGACAAAAAGTCACACAGCTGAAGAATAAGGTGCAAACTGGCGGTCTGTTTGAAGATTTTGTAACTTCTGTTTTTTTTTTTTTGTTTTACAACTGATGAGTTTATGCTGCTACCTCTGGCTTACAAGTAAAAGAAACAGTTTGTATGGAGGGTTACAGAAGGTCTATGAGATGAACTCACTCTTCTCTGGAGTACTTGTATGCATCATCCACAATTTTTCTTGCCTCTTCAAAACATTGTTGAAAGAAAGGACTGCCAAGATATTCACCTGCAAAGAAACAAAGAAAATGATCAATCTTATGATGTGACAGGGGGGAAAAAAAATCAGGTAAGCATGGGTGTTATAAGCATTATAGGATTACCTGTTGGTTTGGGCTGAGCGGGCACCAAGCAGATGCCCAGAATAAGCAGGACAGAAAAAAGCATTCCTGAAACATAAATTTAAACCAAAGCTAATTAAAAAAAACCCACCTTAATTGTATTTTCCTTCTTAAGTTTAGTGTCACATTAAACGTATCTAAAAAAAAATAAATAAATAAAATAAATAAAAATCTTGTTACCTGCGAGGGTTTCAGATGCTCTCTCAGGGTTTTAGATGCTCTTTGAAAGCTGGAGTTAGTGATGCTGCGTCTCACATCTTCACTCTTTATATTGTGCGAGGGACGAGAGGCCTCGCCCCCGGGGTATAGCGGGTGCAGCTAATGTCAGTAAAGAGCTCTTCCTTCTTCCTTCTGTATGTGTTGAAGGAAATGTTCTGGGGTTTTTTTCTCAGTTACTGCTTCTGGTCAACTGATAGGACTGATGGTCCTTTTGAGGAATCAGTATAATAAATTGCTATAATAAACATGTGCTACTTGTGGCAGTCGTCATCATGGCAACAGTCGGAAATATACTATTAATCTTTGTAGTTTGTTTTAGGGATTTATAAATGGAACTATATTTTCTTTTTCAGTAATATTTCAATGTTTTTTGTCACTTTTATAGTGACATTACATTTGGCTTTTCTGCACCTTATACTTCATCCTGCTCAACACAGACCTGTTGCATCCCATGCATCCTGAACAATAGAAATAAAAGGGGATAGGGAACCTTGAACCAGGCACACTGTGGTTCATGTTTATGCTTTCAGCTTTGGCCACCAGGTACAAACTCACTAGGTTTAATTTTTACTTTTCTTTTCTTTTTTTCTTTTTTTTTTGTTTTATAAATAAAAGCTGAACTGCATTGGGTTGGGAGTGATGTTAGCGTTGCCTCATTGACTTACTGGTGTGTGTCTTTGTTTCTCTTTATCTTGTGGTCCACTGGTCTGCAGCATTACAACACAGAAACTGATGAACTTGAGAAAGACTTTTAAAAGAGGAAGCATATCCCCTTTTTTCTATTGATGAATCAAAATATTAATAAAATTGAAGCATAAAAGAAAAGCTTATCAGTAACTGTGATTTTCTCCTTTTTTCCTTCCGGGTAGGCTGACTTTAGAAGCTCAGATCAGTGTTGTATTAACTAAAGGCCACAGAGCGACAAGTAAATAAGTAATAGGTTGCATTTGTGAGACATGGTTGGGCAATGAGGAAAGAGGGAGACAGAAATACGGTCAAACATAATTTTACCTTGCAAAGGTTTATGTGTGTTTGGGTGGTGATCCTATTGGCTTTTGTATATACAATGGCTTTGTTTTATTTGTCACAGAAAACTCCTGCTGTTTATGCTGCACCTTCACCACACTGGGGTTGGATGCACGCACAAACCAGCTTATTTTATCAAAACTATTTTATAATTTGAAACAATTTTAATGGTATGGCTTATATTGAAAAGTTGAGAAATAGGTCTCACATCTTACAGTCATGTGACAAAGAAAGTACACCATCTTTCAAGGTTTTATCTATCAGGACATATTAAATAAAAAAAAAAAAAAAAAAAAAAAGGAG
>VUQI01056522.1:0-14958 GCA_015106735.1 Paratilapia polleni
CCCTAAAAATCTTAGAAATATGACATCTAACCAGATACTTACTCTGGATGGCATTACTTTTGCCTCCAGTGACACTGTGAGGAATCTTGGAGTCATTTTTGACCAGGATATGTCTTTCAACGCGCATATTAAGCAAATATGTAGGACTGCTTTCTTGCATTTGCGTAATATCTCTAAAATTAGAGGCATCCTGTCTCAGAGTGATGCTGAAAAACTAGTTCATGCATTTATTACTTCTAGGCTGGACTATTGTAATTCATTATTATCACGTTGCTCTAAAAGCTCCCTGAAAAGCCTTCAGTTAATCCAGAATGCTGCAGCGAGAGTACTGACAGGGACTAGAAAGAGAGACCATATTTCTCCCATATTAGGTTCTCTTCATTGGCTACCAGTTAAATCCAGAATTGAATTTAAAATCCTTCTCCTCACATACAAAGTCTTCAAAAATCAGGCCCCATCATATCTTAAAGACCTCATAGTACCATACTATCCCAATAGAGCACTTCGCTCTCAGACTGCAGGCTTACTTGTGGTTCCTAGGGTATTTAAAAGTAGAATGTGAGGAAGAGCCTTCAGCTTTCAGGTCCCTCTCCTGTGGAACCAGCTCCCAGTTTGGATTCGGGAGACAGACACCCTCTCTACTTTTAAGATTAGGCTTAAAGCCTTTGTATTTTACAAAGGTTTTAAGCCTTGAGGCGACTGTTGTTGTGATTTGGCGCTATATAAGTAAAATTGAATTGAATTGACTTGAATTGAACTGATAAAACTGTGTTATACCAGCAACTGATTAAAGCTGTGCAGGGACCAAGTGAAACGCCACTTGATTTTCTTATCTGAGTAACTTCATATACGCCAGAAAGTCCTGTTTGCATTTGAGCGTGTCCAGTCTGGCCAGAAATATATTGAGGAGTTAGGGCCCTATTATACCTCCCGCATTGATTGCTTCATGCGCCTCCGGTGACATCAACACAGCCACATCCATTTATATTTGCCGTATCTGCAGGTAACCGCTGCAGTATTCTCTTGAATGATAGGTGTCACCAATCAGATAAAACCTCCCCATCAGCGCTGGGATAGGAGGAGATGAAGTCAAAACCAGAAGCAAAGAAATTGCTGAGTTTTTTTTTTTTTTCTGTTTTTTTCCACAAAGTCTCATGTTTTCAAACTGTTGCAACATCTCCCTCTGTATAATCTGTGAATCTCTGAGTTTCTGTTCTGATATATCATTAGAATGATGATAAAAATTGACACAATCGTACACTTGTGTCTTCAACCTGACTGCAGCGACAATGGCACAGCACTCGAGGTTACAAAAATCAAGAGGTGCATGACTGGCCGAAACTATGGCTTGCACCATAGGATGTAACGTCAATTTGACATCAACTTTGTCATCCGTTCTCAAGGCACTGCACGGAGGGTATAATGGGGCCCTTAGTCCAGGGCCAGTGCTTCCAGTCCGTCATAAAAGGTTTATCACATGGCAGTGTCAGGGCAGATGTGCCATGGTGTGTGGTGGAAATTGGACTGATAATCACCAGAAAGATTCATCATCTAGTTGATGTTTTGACTGTTTATATTTATCACAAGTCTGAAGATCAGTTCTGCCTATAGATGCTTCAGAAGAGTGACCCAAGATATATTTGAAGCTGTGGTTGAGAGGAGATCACTGAACAAACTGTTATCCATGGATAGTCCTGACCACCCTCTGTACCACTTACTGGACAGGTAGCGGAGCACCTTCTCTAACAGACTGATTCAGCTCTGCTGCCACAAGGACAGATACAGGAAATCTTTCATACCACATGCAGTAACAAAAATTATTACTATTATTTTAACCATTTTAACAAAAGAATTCTCCACATAATAGGGTAATTAAAGTATTTGTAATCTTTGTCTAATCTATCTAATATTTTAATTGCTGTAATATATTATTATATGCTCACGACAAGTAAATTTGTTGTTCTGGATCAAGATTAAACCTTTTCACAAGATTTAATGTGAGCAGTGCAAGTCTTTTGTTTTGAGCTGTCCATTTGCTTCCATAACAACGAGACACCTTAGGGAAAGTTTGTCCTTCCAAATACCTCTTCCTCCTCTTTAGCACTGACTCATTCCAGGTGTGCATGTGTTTGTATGTGCACGTTGAAAATGGAAAGCGAGAAAGAGAAGAGAGGACAGAGTGTGTGTGTGTGCATACATAGTTAGCAAGAGCTTCTGTGTGTGCTGAGTCCTCATGTGGCTGCTTACGTGTTAGAAGACAGACACCCTCTGGCCAGAGCCAAATAAAGTCTCCTCACCTGTTTGTGGCCTTTGAGGAAGACTGTATGTGTCACCTCCCAGGGGGCAGTGCCATGCTGACTTAAAGCTGCTGGAACAATCAGCAGACTCTACAAGGCCGGGTCAGATAGAATAGCCCCAGCCCCACTGACTCCTAGATCAAGAGCTGTTTTGTCTTTTGATACACGGCAGACAATGTTTGTCCAAAATGGGTGACTTTAGAGGATAAGGGTACTGTATAAGCTAAAAGAGCTTAGTGGAAATCTTGGACTTTGCTTATTTAAATTCTTTGAAAGAAGTGCAGTGATGGAATTTTGGGATTAGGAGAAATGCACCAGTGAGACTGTTTTGACTTCTATTTCCATAATATCTTCACTTGTTCCCATTCAAAATATCTCTAGCCAAAGGTTAGCAGGCTGGCAAAATATTTTTCCTTTAGGATTTCACACTATATACACAGAGAGGGAAGTCGTATTTGAATCCAAACCCTGTGTTGTTGGATTGGTCATGAACCAAATATATTGCACGTCTTGTAGGCAGATTAGCGTTAAAATAGATGTCATGTTGGGTTGTGCTATGTCATGAAAAATTTGGGAGTAAAAAATGATTTTCAATCTAGGAGAATAAATTTTGGATTTTGAATGAAGTTAGTGTGCATTTGACTTACATGAGTTTGTGAGGTCACAAGCTTAGTGAATTTGAAATGGGGCAATTGGTGAGGCATCAGAGACAAAAGTTTGCCTCTTAATACCAGAGTATGTTAAAAAAGGGGTGGTCTGTTTTTATGTTTTTAATTGTTGCACCCTTGAGCTGAATTTGCCCATCAAGTTTTCTGGTACTTGAAATTTTTGGGCTGCCTGACACGTCTGACACATGTTGAAGCTCTACAGTCTACTGTGCATTCTACCTTGATTATCTTCCGCCAAGTTTTTACATCATGCCAGTGTGCTTGTGACAAACAGTAGAGGGAAAAAAAGATTAAAACGCTATCTGAAAAGTACATTAGGTAAGAATTCAATTCAATTTGTACAGCGCCAAATCACAACAACAGTCGCCTCAAGGCGCTTTATATTTTAGGGTAAAGACCCTACAATATAAACTCAGGGGATGTAAAATAAATCAAAATGCTGTGAATCTAAAAATATTTTTATAGTACTATGAGATTTAGTTGCTTCTGAAAACAAAGCTCATATCCTGGCTGAACAATGGTATACTTAGAAAGTTATTTCTTTACTAAATCACAGTTATACCTAGAAATGTGCATGAGCTTCACCCACCTCCATCTCTCACTTGCACACACTTACAGTGTACGTAAATGTTTAAACTCCCATTGCGGTCCTGCTACCCCTATACACAAATTACTATGAGGTCGGAATCATTTCCATTCAAGCAGGTGGAAATGGCTTCCATAAATATTGTATTATGTTTAGGAAGGCTCAGAGAATAAATATTCCCATTTCTTTCGGCTCGCAGGGAATGAATAAAATACAAAGGTTGTATGAAAAGCATTTCTGACCTTTACATCTTTCAAAAGTCCTGTTTCTGCTGCACAGAACTTTTCTTAGAGTTGGAGTCAGCTTTGAAGACGGTCAGACTAAACCAGGAGTTCTGTCAAAGTTATTCAGATGGCACTTCATGTCCTCTTTGACTACAGCTGATTTTGTCCATCTTTTCTAACATTAAAATCACAGTCATTTAGAGGTTAAAATGGATATAATCTGTTCTGAAAGCCTGTCAAAAATCAAACTGTTATTTTACACAGTCTTTATTGAAAACAATTTGACACATGATCTCAGAGATTTCTGGGAAGTAAGCTTTTAGGCCAGATTGTTTCTGTGAAAAGAGCAGAGCATGTAGAGACTGCTAGAGAGCTATCTTTTGAATTAATCAACTCTTGGGATTATATGAGGTAGAATGAACAAAGCAGCATTGGTGAAATTACTTAGCAGAAACAAGAAAGTAATTTCTTTAACCACCTCATGAAGTTAAGCACTTTTCAGACTGGCATTTGCTTATTCAATTCAATTCAATTTTATTTATATAGCGCCAAATCACAACAACAGTCGCCTCAAGGCGCTTTATATTTTAGGGTAAAGACCCTACAATATGATATATTACATGATGCAACACAGCAAATTAAAATAATCTTTTGCATGTCGCCAAAACGAACCAAACATATCTTTGTGATTCTTAAACTTGAGTTTAATCAAAAGATTACAGTCACGTGAAATAAAGTTTTCAAAGGAAACTATGCAGTCCAGTGAAAAGTCAAGTACACCCCATTATTCAGTAGCTTGTAGAACCACCTTTAACAGCAATAAATTAGGTAATCATTTTCTGTATGAGTTTATCAGTCTCTCACATCATTGTGGAGGAATTTTGGCCCACTCTTCTTTACAGCTCAGTTCATTGAAGTTTGTGGGCAATGGTTTATGCACAGCTCTCTTAAGGTCATGCCAGTTAGGTTGAGGTCTGGACTTTGACTGGGCCATTGCAACACCTTCTTTTCTTTTTCAGCCATTCTGTTGTAGATTTGCTGCAGTGCTTGGGATCACTGACCTGTTGCATGACCCAATTTTGGCCAAGCTTTAGCTGTTGTACAGATGGCCTCACACTTGACTCTAGAATACTTTGGTATACAAAGGAGTTCATGGTTGACTCATTGACTGCAAGGTGACCGTGCTTGATAGTTGGTGTTTGTGCTGATATGCTGTGTTTGGTTTTCACTAAACATGGTCCTGTGCATTATGGCCAAACTTCTCCACTTTGGTCTCATCTGTCCAAAGGACATTGTTCCAGAAGTCTTGTGGTTTGTTCAGATGCAACTTTGCAAACCTAAGCCATGTTGCCATGTTCTTAGAGGAGGCTTTCTTGTAGTAACCCTTCCAAACAAGCCATACTTGTTCAGTCTTTTTCTAATTGTACAGTTATGAACTTTAATTTTTAACATGCTAACTGATGCCTGTAGAGTCTCAGATGTAGCTCTTGGGGTTTTTGCAGTTTCTCTGAGCATTGTACGGTCTGACCTTGGGGTGAATTTGGTGGGAAATCCACTCCTTTTGGCATTGTGTTAACACACACCTAAATACTCCAGACCAGCAAACCTCTGCTTTTATAGAGGTGGTCACACTTGCTGATAATCAGTTAATAAACTGCTTTTGATTAGCTGCACCTGGGTGCTAATTAACCTCTCAATTCTTATGGAAGCAGTGAGAGTGTACTTAGTTTTTCACATGACCGTATATTAAGCTTTAAAAAAAAATGCTACATTTCATAGGTATGTGGATATTTCTTTACAAGGACTGTGGAAGAAATCAGTATTGCCAGACTTGTTACTATAAGGACATATTCAACAATGTGAATTTAAAAACTTTCTTTCAAAACTGAATCTTGGTCCATACTTCCAACCTTAAAATAATTTAAACAGAAATTAAAAGAAAAGCAGGGATTATGGTTCCAAAAAAGATTTTGTCAATACATACCTACCAATATTCCCAATACATACCTACCAATACTCCTTTCCTGGGCTTCTCCCTTATTTTAAGACCTCCCATTTTTCCTAGGAAACTCCCAGAGTTTGCAAGACCCTCGAACTTTATTTTGAATAATGTGAATACAGGAATTGGTAAGTTTTGTGCATTTGTCTAATGTTACCCAAGTTGCCAGATTGTCTATGAAAAGCAGTCTAAACAGAGTCCACACACTAAATACAGTTTCAACTCATCTGTCAGTGCAACTTGGCAACACACAAAATAATTGAAGTACAGTTGGAAAGATATTAATTTGATTCTCATAATTAAAAATTTGTTGGCTATTATAGGAACTTTTAAAAAAATATATATATATATATTTATATTATATTATATTATATTATTATACTTTTTATCAAAATGACTTCAAACATCGCACACATCAATGGTCTAATGAATATGCTACAACAGACTGGAAAAACGGCTTGAGCACCCCGACCCTCGTCCAAAAAAAAAGAAAAATAGACACTCACATTAAAATAAAAGCCTTCTCTTTTACCTCATTTGTCACTAAAATATGAAATTAAATTTATAATTTTATGACTTTCATTATTTAATATGTGAAATGTTTTAGCGTTTGCAAGGAAATGTGCATGTTATCTGTACTTATTTTACTCACTTGGTATATGGCATTACAAAAGTGCATTTTGTTTGCCTTTATTGTCCAAATGGGGAATTGTGTTCATTATACATTTGAAATGGTTTTCTGTTTTGTTGTATTCATCTGCTCCCTTCATCATAATTTCTGTAGTAATATTCAAGGAAAGCTACCCTAATGCAATTATCTTGTGGGCCTGTGGGAAACCAGTGGCACTGACAATAAATTTCTTTGTTGGCTAACACTAGCCAAGTATTGTTTTTCTAAACTGTTTTGTCAGGAGTTCATATTGAAACAATGCATGAATTAAACAGTGTTTATTGCATGTTTAACAAAGCTCACTGGAAGCAGCCCAAGAAAGTCATTGCTGGTGCATCTTTAATCTCAGCTATGGACAACTAAGGCCACATTTAGGATGTATGCATATTATAAGAATTATATTGTATATGTACAATAAGAATTTTATGTGATTTATGGCATTGATATAGGCACAGACTCTTGTCAGTTCTCTCTGTATTTTTTAAATATTAAAGATATTTATTTTAAAAACAGGGTTTAGACTTGGTGTTTCACTAGAATCAATATTTGGGACAGCAATAGTCAAATCTGTGCTTTATTTATTTATTTTTATTGAAATACTTTCTACAAGCACAGACAAATATCATATACATTTTGCTGCATGTAGTGAAATGTGTATGGTATGAACGACAACTGCAGTAACACAATCTTAATGTTTATACAGTATGTCTGCTTTACTGTATTTTCCAGGAGTGCACATGTGTTTGTGAGTACAGGTGCATATATAACCATTATGTTGTGAGCATTAGTACCTTTCCACATCCATGCTGGTCATACTCTCTGTCAATGGAATATGTTGTTGCAGCATGAAATAAGAGGATCAAGATACACCGCTGCCCTGGATGTGCGTTGATGTGTTATCTTATTTTTTTGATCTTTTTGAGGGAGCAAGCTTGAGATCTTCCCCTCCTGGGGCCTTCTCAATATTTCATGACTGTGCAATGTATCTTTTGACACAGAAATACGCTGTGAATTAAACATGACTAGCTGCATAATAAAAAGCTTTTTAATGCAAGTATAAGGGCAAGCCTCTTTGGCTTTGCCTTTTAATTAAAGAATAAACGGCCACAGATTTTGGTGAATTTAACGAGGGGCAGATTTGCATGCCATAGTGCAGACACATTCTCTGCACTTCTTAGAAAAGACACCTCTGTGCTCTCACTCCCCTCTTAACATTTAGAGTAATTTCAATCACTTGTGATGCAGGTCCACCACCTTATAGAGGCATAAATTACAATAAGTTTGTTGTATTAACCAGAAAATCCAAAGTCAGCCTCAAAGTTTTTATTTTCTTGCAAAGGAGATGGTCGTGTTGTTTAGTACTTTTCAACCAATGAAGATGTAACTGAAGTGCAGACTTTCAGCTTTAATTCAAGGGGTTTAACAAAGATATTGCAATAAATGTTTAGGAATTACAGATATTTTTATACATGGTACCCCACTTTCAGAGGCTCAAAAGTAACTGGAAAAACAAACATATTATTAAATACAAGGCTTGCTTTTAACACCTGGATGAAATCGTTTGCAATTAATGACTGCCTGAAGTCTAGAATCCAAGAATCCATCACCACATGTTGTGTTTCCTCCACTGAGATGCTCTGATAGGCATTTACTGCAGCCACCTTTAGTTGCTGCTTCTTTGTGGGTCCTCCTGCATTCAGTTTTGTATTTAATAGCTGAAAAGCATGATCTGTTGGGTTGAGATCAGGTGACTGATCTTGGTTTGCTTTTGCAGTATGCTTTGGGCCATTATTCATTTGCACTGTGAAGCGCTGTCTGATCTGTTTTACAGCGTTTGGCTGAATCTGAGCAGAGTATAGCCCTGTACACTTCCAAATTCATCTCGCTACTTCTATCTATCATATGGCGGCTGTGTGGCAAGCATTGGTGAACCCAAATGCAGGACTGGAAGACAGAATTAAACTCAAAAACTCAGCTTTATTGCTGGAAATCCAAAAATCCTCACAACAAAACAACTCAGGAACAGAGGCAGGGAAACACAGTCATGAGGGTGTACAACGCGACAAGGAACAGAGGCACAGTGAGGACTTAAATACACAAGGTAACGAGGGGAGTGGAAACAGGAGGGTAACGAGACACAGCTGAACTAAATCTGATGCAAAGGAAGCAAAAATGAATACAATGCATGAGAGACAGACTATCAACATAAAACAGGAAATAACAAAACACAGAGACAGAAGCTAAACAGCAAAACGACAGAATAATAAACAAACTGGAAAGTCCATAACTCAAAACACTGGGTCAAACAACCTGGGACCATGACACTATCAGCAATCACATCATCAATAAACACAAGTTACCCAGTGCTATTAGCAGCCATACATGCCCATGCTATAACATTTCCTCCACCATGTTTGACAGATAATGTGGTATGCTTCGGACCATGAGCTGTTCCTTCCCTTCTCCATATGTTTCTTTCATTCTGGTACAAATGAATCTTGGTTTCTTCTAATCTGACCTTCCTGTTCTTGAGTGTAACTTGTGGTTTGCACGTTGTTGTAAACCCTCTGTATTTCCATTCATGAAGGCATCTCCTGATTGTAAACTTTGATAATGGCACACCTACCTCCTCAAGAGTGTTCTTGACTTGACTAGAAAAGGTGTGAAAAGGTTTTTCTTAACCAAGGAAAGAATTTGTGATCATCCAATTCATTTATATACAATGTATGTGTATATATATATATATATATATGTATATGTATGTATGTGTGTATATATATATATATATATATATATATATATATGTGTGTATGTATGTATGTATGTATGTATGTATATGTATATATATGTATATGTATATATATGTATATGTATATATATGATTACATTAATCTTGAATGTTGACTCATGTCAATCTAAATCATAAATGAATGATCATATGCAAAACATCAAGAGGATGCGGCGCATATAGTCTTGATTGTGTCATAAAGGGGGAGACATTGTCATAGACAAATCATGAATGTATTTTATGATCAAACACGCCTTGCATTCACAAGAAAATGACACATTACTTTTTGCAATTCAGCTGGGACAAGTGCCGATATAATATTCTATTTACACTGCAACAGTTTAGACAGTGTTAAAATGTATATGAAATTCTGATTTAATAAAAGGTGGAATGATCCACGTCACCTTAATATAAAGCTTTGGTTGCTTGTGCTTCGATTTGTCAGAATTCACTATGTGAGCATTTTAATGTTCATGTTAACATTTACTTCATACTATGTCCATACATACAGTATTTCTTTCTCCCATATTCATCTACACTAAAAGGCATCACAGATACAGTTGAAAAATCACAGCATTTTGTGAATGATGAAGTTATATTATAGTGGCAATTTTGAGTGACAACTTCAAGGCATTCTTTTTTAAAAAATCTCCCTTATGGAAGGTGAAAATAACATACAGTTTATAGTTAGCTTACTTTTTTAGGAAACATCCCACATTTACAAGAAAATACATTCCTGCTATTCAAACTATGGGACAAAATGATTACAAAATAATAATAATAAAATAAACTTCTTTAAATATTTGTGAACACTTTATAATTTATAATCATTCTTCATAAACATGGCCTCATGGATTCATTTTGTGGTGAGATGTCCTGAAGTCCTGGCATTTTTCTTCAAAATTTGCTGTTATAATTTAAAATTCAATGTAAGCTTTCCTGGTCCAGATGCAGCAAAACAGCCCTAAACCATGGTACTACTATCCCCATGTTACACAGATGGGAAGAGTTTTGTACGTAGAATGCAATGCTTTCCTTTCTCCAAACATAATGCCTCTCATCGACACAGAAAAGTTCTATTTTGGTCTCAACCATCCACAAAATATTTGTTCATTAGCCAACTGGCTTGTCTATATATTTACAGTGCTTAACAAATTTATTAGACCACCACCCAACATAAGGTTTATGCCACAGCTGCCCTAAATTAACAGTACTGGTAATTACCAAAATCATTTTTTATGTTTCTGTAATGGTTAATCCACCAGTATGAGCAAGCGCTTTAATCAAAATGATATTTTTAATGGTAAAATATAATTATTGTTGTTATCCATAATTTTTCAAATTTAGGGTTTTACAAAAAAGCAACAACAAAAACAAACAAGCAAACAAACAAACAAAAAAAACAACCCAAAAAACAAAAAAACAAGTAAAGCACATTCCCAGAAGGTTGATTCTGTTCATCTGGATGTAGCGTACAGAATCAACCTTCTGGGATTTCCTTACCTGGATGATTGAGCATGCATCAAGAAAGTAAAGCACATTATTATTTGTTATTATTTTCTTTTATTTACCTCCTAAATAGAAAAATTTGTTTTAGTGGTTGAATGTTATTAATGTTGATTAATTTCTGACTTCTCAGAGAAGTCCAGTGTGCCGACATAAATTTGGGTATAAAAACGTGAATTCAGTTTTAAATTCCTCACTCCTGTTCAAAATGGTAAACCTTTGAGAACTCACTGAAAATTAAAGAGTCCACGTAAAGTACTTCATGATGCTGGATGGTTTTTCTCATTTTTATGACAGGTGGTCTAATAAATTTGTTAACCCTTTCATGCATGGTAGTCACTACAGTGGACAGCTATTCAAAATTGAATTGAATTGTTGTTTTCATGGCTTAAGGGTAATAAAAACTGTTATAGAAAAAATCTTGATTGATGATGTTATAATTCATGCATGAAAGGGTAAAGCTCAGTACCTTGCAGCACTCTTATGCACACCATTGTTGCTCAGTGTTTGCACCATTCTCCTGATGAATAATGACATTAGTCCATGTGCAAAAGACCATAGTTGTTTAGAATCTCTCAGTTTTTACACAGTGGATTGGGACTGGTGGATTGTGGATCCAGACTCTAGATTTGGTTTTGTAACCATTTCAAACTGATGAGTATCAACAACCTTGTTTCTGAGCTCCTAAGAAATCTATTCTGTGCCATCATATACCTCTGTTCCAGCAATTAAGCTATAATTATTCCATAACTTATAAAAAATAAACAGTTATCACACAGAGTTAAAGTACAGTTGTAAATATGTTATGACCACAGAAGGAGCTGTATCTTTATGCAGTTCTCCTTCAGTAGAAGTAGCAACAGCAAACGTTTTCTAAAGCATAAAAAGCAGCGCTGAAAGCAGTTCAACTGCTTTCCTGCCTTTTCTAAATCGAATTATAATTTTAATCATACAAATGATAATGTAATACATCACAGTCAAAGGCCTTTTGAAGTACAATGAAGTAGTGAACTGTGGAAAAGTTTGAGATTTTTCATGTCTTTGAAAGGAACAACGAGCTTCTTTCAGAACTACATATTCAGAACATTTGTCATGATGCAAAGGGCTGCAAGGGGCAGTTGGTCAGGGTTTTTCACATTCTAATGATCCTCTTTGGGACTTATTCCCCATGTCACTCTCTTTCACTATTTTCTGTCTCCCAGTCCCTCTAAGGAGAATCCTCAGAAATATAGATAAGGCTTTTCCCACAGAGAATACATGACCTAATTTCCTTGTGTCACAGTGATCTAATAGGTTTGGACACTACTAGCAAGGATCTGAAAGGTTTAAAAATGTTCTTACTTTGGTGCTATGCCTGTTTGGCCATTATAGGTGGGGGTAATGAGGCAGGCGCTGCAGGCAGGATAGAAGCACTGTCAAGTAAAACCACTTCAAATGTCTTTGAGCTTTAAAGCCAAAGAGGTAAGATCAAGTCAGAGAGTATAGCCAAGACACTTGAAAAATTAAACATGGCATTTGTGTCTGGTATTCACTTGTGGGTTACTTTTACAAAGGAAATTGTTTATGTTGTTTGTTTAATGCTTTTGAGCAAGGCGAAAGGAGAAAACAAATCTGACAAAATACAAAAGAAAAGAGAAAGTAAAGCTTAGCGTTCTACATTCTAATAAGATTTGAGTGAAACTAGCAGCTGAAACTGTGTGTAACTAGCAACCATGACCACTATCAGCAAATAAAAAAAAATTAAAAAATAGATATCACTTTGTTTTTAAAATATAAAAATTAAACTATTGTAAACTGAGCAAAGAAAGTATGCAAGTATTTGAAGTTGGCATGCCTAATAAGTGGATTATTTTTCCTGCAGTAAATTTTGTTCAGTATGTATCTTCGCTGTCTAATTAACTTAGGTAATGTCTCTAGAATAGAATAGAATAATATTGTATTGACTGTAAGTGTATTTACACTGCATTTACAGTGTGATTCTGTACTACTGTCACTTATAGTCATTTCACCATGTCATTGAAGTCAGTCTGAATCTGATGTTAAAACTCACTGTGACAATATATATAAATGTTGAAAAGTAGTTATATTTTTACATTCGTATCTATTATTATTTTTATATTAGTCTACCTTTTTTTTTTTAAATAGATATTTTCCTATTCTTGGTCCTGAAACTCCACAGCTGTCTACCCATCACAGTGCCTTCACCATTTAAAAGTCAACCTACTTTCCTTGAACAAAGCTGACATCTTACAGCAAACCACTTAGACACTTCTCCCACAGCTGTTTATACTCTAACAGAGGGGATGTCATCCATTGAAGGTTTTCAGTTAGCACTGATCCCTTGAGATTCTTTCACAAACTGACATTGTTACCCTATGCAGTCTTCCTAAACTTTTTTTCACATCAAAGGGCCACAAATAGATCTCTGCCTATGTCTTTTGAAAACTTCTTATAGCAGTCACCTCATCTGTGAGATCTTTTATTGTAAAATATTGATGATTTGACTCTGAAACACATAACTTGAGTTGTTAGTGATTGTGTTTGTAATTCATCCTTTTTTTAATAGATTTTTTTAACACACTCAAGTCCCAGATATTTTTCAAATTACTATGCATTTATCAGCACACTGGTGGCAACATGTCAGAAATTATGTAAAGCATTGTTCTTTTTTTTTTCCTTTAAATGACTATAGGCTAGTGACTAAGTTGTTGTGATAACAATACGCTGAATAAAAATTACAAGATCAAATGGAAAATGACAGCAATGATGTCATCTTCCATTTGATCTCTAGGTTGCACTGTTGCTTCACTTTTTGAATGTCTAAAGACAGACATAATGCTAAAGAAATTTATCTATTTGGCCTACTGTCACAGTGAGATGCAGCTACATTTAATTTAATCTATATTCAGTTTAGAGCAGCATTTTTATTTGTTTTTATTTATTTATTAATTTATTTTTGACAGGTAGGAAGATGGGAATGTACCTGGAGATACTGACGATAAGACTTTTTTGTCACACTGATGAATTAGACAGTTTAAAGCTAGATTCAGAGCATGAGACTGATAAATGTCATTGGTCAATAATATAGTTAGGGCCATAAGTCTTTGGACAATTTATGCAATTTTGTCTCTGTAACCCCAACACAGTGGATTTTAAATCAGTCAAGGTGTGATTGAAATGAAGACTTTCAGGTTTAATTCAAGAGGTTTAACAAAAGTATACCATTAAATGTGAATTTTTTTTAATTTTTTTTTTCATACATTTCATATGCCCAAGAGTAAAGGGACATATTCGAGTGTCATTCCATATATTGAACGTAATTCTCACACTAACACCACTCTAACAAAAGTACAAACTGCTTTGATGAGTTCAGATGAGGACTGCATCAACACAATAACAAAATGTCTTTAGTAGACAAGTATGTGTGGAAACAATAGGAGTGTGTACAAACACAATGAGAAAGGCTAATTTGGGTGGTTACTGATTTGAGAACTGCGTTAAAGAGTTCTCAAAGAGTGCTGTTGTGGCTGTGTATGGCTCTTCCACATGCTACTGACGCTCCTGTTTCTTAAATGAATAAATTGTTGAATTGCCAATATGTCTTGTTTCTTCAGACTTCAATCATCCAATCCAATAAATAACACCAAACAAGAGTCAGTTCTTCATGGGCGCAACCGACATACTCCACTCTGCTGCTCAACTCACAAATACATTTTCCTTATAAATGTGGCACCATTTAAAGGGAAATAAACAGGCTTTCCAACAGTATGAGATTTACTGCCAAGAAGCATTGTTACAACAAAGAAATAATCGACCAAACACAAATTTCCTTACTCTTTGTGCCAATTATAAACTCAGCACAAAAAGTAATGAAACAAACAAGACCTCAGTAGCATGTGGAAGAACCATACACAGCCACAACAGCCTGGCACCTCCTCCTCATGCTGGTCACCAGCTTGGTCACACACTGCTGTGGGATGGTATCCCATTCTTCAACCAGCATTTGTCACAAGTCAGCCAATGTGGCTTTGTTGGTCACTCTGGCACGAACAGCACACCCAAGCTGATCCCACAAGTGTTCAGTGGGGTTGAGGTCAGGACTGCAGGCAGGCCATTCCATCCTCTCCACTCCCAAATTCTGGAGGTAGTGTCTGATAAACCCCGCTCTGTGGGGGTGAGCGTTGTCATCTTGGAGGATAGAATTCAGTCCCAGACTGTGG
>VUQI01056523.1:7002-17472 GCA_015106735.1 Paratilapia polleni
CAAAAAAAAAAAACCCCAAAAAAAAAAACCAAAAAAAATTTTTAAAAAATAATAAAAAAAAAAAAAAAAAAAAAAAAAAAAAAGCCACCGCAACTTATTATACTGACTATGGAACAATGCAAGATGTGGCAAGATGCTAACAATATCCCCATTCATGGGAGATATCTAAATTAAATGCACCTAACCCATGAAAGGCAACCATAGACTGTAGTTAAAAGATGGCCTTTGCCACCTTGAGATCAACCCTTTCTTGAAGTTTTTAGCTGAAAATCTTGGCCTGATGTTATGAAACCAGATGTGATAGCTGAGGGTTGGAGGTGTCTGAGAAACTGAGAGACCATGCTGATACAGTAGCAACTTATCAATCAAGGTAGGCCCAACCTAAAGCATAGCCTGCTTTATCTTTTATTTGACTCTAGCTGGAAACATGATTTACAAAATGAAAATCATGTTGTATTTATTATGACCTGAAAGCGTTTACTAATGTGAAAGAACCCAAGGAGTTGTACCCCTGTTGGCTATTAGAAAAAAAAAAAATGCATGTTTAAAGTACTTATGCATTGGGCGTTAGGCTTGATGTTTTTAGACCCGGAAATAATGTCCAACTTGTATATACATTCAGTGAAGGCAACCAACACTTGAATTCTAGCAATACACTGGATTGTAACTCAGTATATTTACTACATAAATGTACTGTAACATACTATATCTGATACATACTGATAACTGAAAATATTTTGCAACTAAAAATGTACCGAGATTACACAGTATGTACCCATTTTTTGCAAGCAAATTTTCTCCTATCTGAAAACTAACCAAAATAACAATTACAAGGATTTCATATAGATTGTATTACGATATAAACAGCCATAAACCAAGTTGAGTGAAGTATTTTCTAAATGATAGGCAAGAACTAATAGAAGTATCCAATCACACTGGCACTAACAATAAGGCTGACTCTTGTCACACATTAAAGGGCCAGTTATGGTCACTGCATTGGTTGTGTTGCGAGCCAACTGTGATGTCACCACAGCGTGGAGGGCGTTCCAGACTCACTGCAGTCTTCCCCTGAATGACAGGTGTCGCTACTCAGACAAAAACTCCACATCGGCGCTGGTATAGGACAGAAGAAGTTGAAAGCAAAGCGATCGCAGAGGTTTTTTTTCAAAGTTTTCTCCAGAAAATATCACCTTTTCAAGTGTTGCAGCGTCTCCAACAGTATAAGTTGGAAATCTCTGAGATCATACACTCCTGTCTCCAGTGCAGCCACACCACCTGCAGGACATTACAAAAACAGAGTGGTAAATAACACCAATGTGTAGCTCACGCCAGCGAATGTGACGTCACTTTTGGCGTGTGCCACCGTTCACAAGAGCGACAACGGCGTGTTATACGCAGCTAAATGACTGCATTTTTGAATAATACAAATGCAAATAAACAGATTTCAACTGAAGACACAAGCATTCAGTGGCATAAGAGCTACAAAATACCCACCAGTGCAACCACAGCTAGCTTGCTGATGTTCCCATGGACACACAACCTGCATTAAGACAAAACATGCCATATCAATAGCAATGATTAAAAGCACAGCAGCACAACAACTGAGTGATCAGATTTTCAGAGTTAATGTTAATAAGTTAATTAATAAGGTTATAAGGTAGGATACGTGAATAAATAACAAAAATAAATTATAATACATTTCAAAGTACAAAGTTCAGTAAGAGCAGCTTATGTTTTTACAATCCTACAGAAAAAAGAAAAACAGAGGAGATAGAGCATAAGAGAATGGCTACCCCTGCCAAAGAAAAAGAAGCAATACTTTTTGGTCTGTACTTGCAGCAATTATGTAACATGCTTTCAGAGCTGCTGCTAAGTGGTGTGTGTTTGTGTATTTATCTGCAGTGTCTGTGCATGCAATACAGACAAAAATGCAAAGAGAGTGTAATCTGTTCTAATAAACTATGATAACTCTGCAGCAATTTAATGAGGCATCACCATTCACAGCACCCAGTCTCTCACACACACACACACTAACCTCTGTGCTTTCTCATCATTTGGAGCTGTGCCCCAAAACGCACAGTCTAGAATGGACAGACCCCAGGCCTTTTATATCCTCCATTAGTTGTGCAGCAGATATAAATTAGCGGTACCACTGCAACCATGGCAGCATCCAGCCAAAGGCGGACTAATGCTTTGCAATCCACCATAAAGCTCACATTCCACCATGATATACTCCTACCACACTGGTGTCTCACATAAAATGAGCTTCTTTGGACAGCCATACAGTGATGTTTGGCTCTGTGCTGTTATTACTTTTGATGTGAAACCGCACAGCTGCTATTAGTTTCATGTCCAGACTGTCAGCTTTAATGGATACGTTCTCTCACATGAAATAAGCAGTTGGAAAACTTCTGCCACATTTTGACAACTTTATCCAGGGCCAGTAAAGTAGCTTTTTCTGTGCCACAAAGTTATTGTTGTTTAACTTGTTAAAATCACAAACTTTTCCGTTCTTTTTAGCTATGTAGTGGATGCCAATTTGTTTAAAACATATGGAAAGCAAACTCTAGAACACACCTTTTTTTTTCACAAGGACTATAGAATGAAAAATAAAATAATAAATGTGAGACTGCACAAAGACACACAGGCTAGGGGATCAGAAGCTCTCTACAGAAGGACATTAAAAACACAAGGACACATGGAACAAAAGTTCCTGGGTGGAACAGTTTCTAAAAGCGTATGTAAACTGCTAAGACCCATGGTATCCTTTTGCTCAGATCTTTTTATTTTCATGAATATGTTAAAAAAAAGAGAGAGACATGAGTGTTAGTAATTTGTATTATTTGTTTGGCCACTGTAGAGCCCAAAAGAAGCGAATGAGTTTTGCTCAAAGGGCACCTCAATGGTGGGTAATGAGGGACACTCATTCACTTACAAATTCATAGTTGTACCATTTTTTCTGATGGTCATGGTATTGCACTTTAACCTTCAACTTACCAAAGCGGGCTCATGAACAGAGGAAGACATGAATCTTATAGTTTATCTGATTTAATTTTAAAATCTGATGGACATAATATGGACATACTCCATATTATTGAATTAGTCATTACTGATGTTATAACATCAAACGTTAATCTATAACTTGTTGCATATTTCTTTTGGTGATTAAATGCAAATTAGTTATCTTATTTTCTTACATCTGACACTTCTTTGTGATTGTGATGTGATGTGATTGTGTTTAGGCTCCGATAAACCCACAATTTTCTACTTTCCCTCAAGCCCAACCATTTGAGATGCAACATTTTACATCAATGCCTGTTTGCAGAGATGGCACACTCAGTCTCTAAACTGTTTTTGTATTTTGTTTTGTTATTACAAATATATATTCTCACTATTTCTCTCTGACATGGGATGCTTTCCTGGTATAAGGTGGTGACTGGCGGTCCCCTGCCCGATCACCTCTGGTCATTGACCTGAACTTCACAAAAGTCACAGAGGAGCTCAGAGGCTCATGTGGGGAAAATTTCCTCAAAGTAAAGTTTGTAGACATCAAAGCCTTTTTCTCTGTGATGGCATCTTGAAGTACAGCAAACATTTCATACAAGCACGTGTGTGCGTGCGTGCGTGTGTCTGCGGATCTAGGCAATGTGTTGGCGAAGCTTTGGCCTCACATGGTCAGCACAATTACTGAACATCAAAGGCTACTAGCATATCTTCTGTCATCCTCTGAAGAGAATCATCTTGCAAGGTCAACAGAGATCTTACTGGACAGAATGCTGCAAAAGAGTAGGGAATTAAGGAAGATAAAGAGGGAAATGAAGATGAACTAAGAATCCTGTGTTGAAAGCAGGTTACATGATGGAAAAACCAGCTGAGGAAAAGATGATAGAAAGATAGAATGAAGTGGCTCTGCCTGAAAAGACTGAAAGAAGGAGATATGTGGGCTAGTGCATCCACATCATAAAGAGGAGGAATGTATTTGCATATGGAGCGGCTGATACCTTCGAGACAGCTCCAGCTCTCGCAGCTGGCAGACTGACAGCGCTGGGCAGGTGTGAGGCTTGACACCGTGGCACATTCAGAAAGTGACACTCATTGAGAGTTGTGTGTCCATGTGTGTGCATGGGGCACCATCCATCTTAAATAGCCTTTTGTGCAGCAGCCTTCAAAAATAGAGATAAACTCTATGAGATCACTCTTTCCCCCAAGCATAACCATCTGCATCCAGGTTTCTAATTGCTGCTTTTTTTTTTTAAATAACAGTTTTCTCTCCTGCATCTCCCAACATGAAACTAAGGGGCAGGAAAGTGCTGCATTGACTGAACTGAACATTCACGTGTTATATTTGTATTCCTGGCATTTGTGTCTATTCTGAAGACTTGTTTCAGGACTTTATTTATTATTGAATTAAATTCCTACATGAACATGTTTAAACTGCCTTTTTTTGTCAGTATGTGGGCTATTCTTTATTCTGAAACAGTCTTGCACTGACAAACCTAAATGAATGCTTCAATCAATAATACCCCTATTTCCCTTCCTGCTTTATTCCCTTGTCATTTCACTGGTGGCAACAAAGCAGCAATTTTAAATAGGCTGCGCAAATTTGTATGTATACCAGTATTGTAATCTTTCTGTGGTTTAATATAACATTTCTGTATCCTGTCGTGCTGTGCTTTTGATGTTTTAACTTATTATTAAATCACTTTGAAACAGATTTAAAATTTGGGTTATTCATTATTCATTACTCTTGTTTGAAGGAATATCTGAGCCAAATTCCCATTTGTTTTCTTTTGTGAAAAGAATGGCAAATAATGGCTTAGAAACATTCAATGAAGCCTCTTTGCCAACTTTTCACTGAGAAAAATGTTGACAAATCTAATATTTTTTACTGTTAGTACAACCCCAATTCCAAAAAAGTTGGGACACTGTGTAAAGTGTAAATAAAAATGGAATGCAATGATTTTCAAATCTTTTTTACATTTTACTATTTCATGAAAAATATTAGCTCATTTTGAATTTTATGACAGCAATACATCTCAAAAAAGTTGGGACGGGGCAACAAACTCCGAAAAAATAAGTGGTACCAAAAAGAAACAGCTGGAAAAACCTTTTGTAAATAATTAGGTTAATTGTCAACAGGTCAGTTACATGTTTGGGTAAAAAGAGCATCTTGTTGGCAGAGTAAAGTAAAGTAAAGATGGGCAGAGGTTCACCAATCTGCAAAAAAACATGTCTACAAATTGTGGAATAATTTCAGAATAATGTTCCTCAATGTAAAATTGCAAAGACTTTGAATATCTCATCATCTACAGTACATAATATCATCAACAGATTCTGAGAATTGGGAGAAATCTCTGTGCGCAAGGGACAAGACTCAAAATCAATACTGGATGCCTGTGATCGTCGGACCCTCAAACAGCACTGCATTAAAAATAGGTATGAGTCTATTATGGAATTCACTGCCTGGGCTCAGGAACACTTCCAGAAATCGTTGTTTGTGAACACAGTTCACTGTCACATCCACAAATGCATGTTAAAGCTCTGTCATGCAAACAAGAATCCATATGTGAACATGATCTAGAAATACAGCTGTCTCCTCTGGGTCAAAGCCCATTTAAAATGGATTGAGGCAAAGTAGAGAAAACGGTTCTGTGGTCAAACAAATCGAAATTTGAAATTCTTTTTGGAAAACATGGATGCTGTGTCATCTGTACTAAAGAGAAGAGGGACCATCTGGCTTGTTATCAGTGCACAGTTCAATAGTCTGCATCTCTGATGATATGGGCATGCATTAGTGCCTGTAGAATTGGCAGCTTGCACATCTGGAAAAGCACCATCAGTGTTGAAAGGTAGAAGACCCGGGACTGTTGAGCAGCTAGAATCCTATATCAGCCAAGAATGGGACAACATTCCTCTCCCAAAAGTCCAGCAGCTGGTCTCCTCAGTTCCCAGATGTTTACAGACTGTTGTTAAAGGAAGAGGCAATGCTACACAGTGGTAAACATGGCCATGTCCCAACTCTTTTCTTAAAATGGTACACTTTCTCAGATTAAACATTTGATACACTTTCTGTGTTCTATTGTGAATAAAATATGGGCTTACAAGATTTGCAAATCATTGCATTGTGTTTTTGTTTACATTTTACACAGCGTCCCAACTTTTTTGGAATTGGGGTTGTAAAATAATTGAGAACGAAAATCTTCCATTTGGAGAAAATCTAAAATCTGTAAGGTGTCCGTTTAAAGAAGTTTTTAATCATTTCTGTTCTGAAGAGAATATATAACCAGACAAAAATAATGTGAAGGGTCTGGGTTTTGTGACAGTTCAGTGGACTTTGTTGAATGTTTTTTTTATTGATAGTGTCACTGAATGAAGCTGGTGTGGAAGTGCCAAAAACTGAGGCTGGCTCTAAAAGTGAATCCATCCATCCATACATCCATCTTCTTAACCATTTATACAAGTCAGGGTTGCAGGGACTGGAGCAAGAGGGCAAGAGGCAGGGTACAGGTTGGCACATAGACTATAGTATATAAAAGATGAACATAGGCAATGACATCATTGGTTAGTGAAGGCCTGCTGTGAAGCAGAGGTATGTCAACCAGGACAACACTACAAACATCCAGAGCCTTAAGGGACTTGGGGCTAATCTAATCCAACCCATCTGTGACCTCAGCCACAGTGACGGGTGATTCATCCCCCTCATCCCTAGACTCTGCTTGATCTACGGAGCATGTCAGTGGGATTGAGGAGATCCTTGAAATATTCCTTCCACTGCCTGTGTCCTCATTTGAGGTCATCAGCACTTCTTCACCACCATATACAGTATGGACAGGAGTTCTACCAGAGGTGGCAGTTGAAGATCTCCTTGCTGGGGTTTCTGCCAGAGGCTCCCAGAGCACCCACACTTCATGTCTGGGGATGCCAAGCCTGTCTTCCCTGCTACCTGATCAGCTGACAGCTCAGCTCCTCTCTTCACCTGAGTGTCCAAGTCATGAGGCTACAGATGTGGTGATATGATTACAAAACTGATCATCAACCTGTAACCTATGGTGTCCTGGTGCCAAGTGCACTTATGAACATACTTATGCTTGAACATAGTGTTTGTTATGGACAATATATGATTGGCACAGAAGTCCAGTAACAGAACACCCCTCCAGGTTTTACTGTCATTTCCCGTTGAAGTATCCCGGTACTCTGAACTGCTGCTCAACGTGTAAGTGCCCCCAATCAGAAGACAGAAGGTTTTCAAGGATACCCACTCCTTCTTGCCATTTTTTTTGCGATGGCACACTCCAGAGTGGAATAAAGTCCAACCCTTTTCCAGAAGATTGGTTGCAGAGCCTGCGCTATGCATTGAAGTGAGCCCGACTATATCTAGCCAGTATCTCTCAACCTCCTGCACAAGCTCCAGCTCCTTCCCCACTAGAGAGGTGATGTTCCGTGTCCCTGAAGCCACAAAGCTTTGGACCTTTATGGCTTCTCCTGTGAGTGGTGGCTAGAAAAAACCATGATGGCTACAGGCAAAATACTAAATTCAAGCCTTTATAATGGAACTTCACAAATAAATGGATGACTGGATCTATTTTAATATGCTTCATATAAGTGCTTGGCTGTGATTGCATTTACCTTCAGCAGTCCAGTAATTCTTCACATCACACCTATCAAAACCAGAATACTATCGATTTAAAGTTTTCAGCAAATTTGGAAAGTTGCATATTTTTCCCAGGGGATACAAACTCTTTGGATATTGCTGGCTGCAAAACCTGCTTGGCAATAAGAAAGTGTGAGAAAGAAATTGTGCAAAGTAACATTTTGCAAGAAAAAGCAGTTTTGTTGGTCCTGTTTGGTCTTCCTCGATCTCCCTGTGCCAGTTCACAAGACTGCTCTGATGATTGATTGAGTGGTAATTGAGTCATTCACTGACCCCTTACTTTTCATCAAGAGAAGAATCATACCTCAGCTGCACAAATGCAACCCTCTCCAGACTGTATTTATTCCTGACAGATGGGCTGATTGCAGCTGCTTTCTTCAGTCTAACATGACATCTTATTGCCATTACTTAATTCCCCCCTCAGTCATCATCTTCTGACTCACTGAAAAGGGTGGATACCTCTCCCTCCTGTCTTTCAGGCTCTGTTGCATCCACACCTCCTCTCAGTCTTTCCTTTTTCACAGTCTTACATCCCTCTTTATGTGCCCCATCTTTCCCTTCATTTGTGCATGCTCCTCACTCTCCTGATGCAGTTGGAATGCTTATTTCACTTTACCACCTTGACACGACATTATCCTGAGCCCACCCTTAATCTCATCATAAGTACTGAACAGGAAACGTGTACGTACCAGTCTTATTACAATACTTTGCATGCTCAAGTGTTTGGATTTAAAGAATTCAAAGGACTTGAAGAAAATTATAATTATTAAAGCACTATGTTTTGGGCACCATTTCCAAATGTTTCACACAAGTAACTAAGAAGTAAGCAGAGGTGAATCCTCTGCCTCAGTCAAGGCTGTAACAATACTATTACTACTACTATTTTGCCTCTAGAAGCACCATAAATGTTTGCCCGTATTTTGGCATGTAAAGTAATTTTCTCTGAAGTGGAGTTCTTCAATAAATGCTTCTGTATTTCAGATGGACTTTTTCTAGCATAAGGTAACCTTGTGTTTACAGATTTCTATCATATTATTGTTTTTGGATACAAGTAGCACCCCTGATAGACTGCTGATCAGGGTGTACCCCGCCTTTCACGCTATGACAGCTGGGACAGGGTCCAGCCCCCCTAAGTTGGATAAGCGGTGGAGAAAATGGATGATATGAGTGGCAGTTCAATAATGGTTAGAAACTTTAAGAATTATCGCCTCTGCATTTTATCCTCTTCAGTGTCTTTCAAGCTACAGTGATTTTTCCCCAGCAACATGGACTTGAAATGAATCACCAGGTTTTCCTCATTCTTTTCAATGACTTTTCCATGCACCACTCTCTTCTGATTTACTGAGACTAATTTCACTAAGTTAACTAAGTTCCTCCGCATTTTTCAGATAGAAATGTTTTTGGTGGAGTATTACTAATAAGGGAAAAATACCAGAGACAGCCAAAAGACACAACATGATAAAATGAATGGCATCATAGTGCCATCACCACCACAGAGGGCACAAAAACACAACATGAATTATTCTTGTTAATAAAAATTCATGCACATGTGTTTGTGCATGTGCTTTCTTGTGTTTTTGTAAGTATGTGTGTGTGTGTGTGTGTCTGTCTGTTTGTGTGGGTGTGTTTGTGCATTGATCCTCATGAGGAGAAATTCAGATGTTTCCAACACAGCAGTATTTATAGTGTATCATTATCGCTCAGTTCAGAAATACTGAAGTAAGAGGCTTTCAGGAGAAAAATGATGACTGAAAAAATAGAATCAAGCTTATACAGATGTTTTGGCAACTATTTATTCAACAATTTTCATTTCATACATACGAACCTCTAAATTAAATATAATAAATCCCACAGACAATGGGAGAGAAACACCTCCGTTACGGTGCTATATATCAAATCAAGCTTTCTCAGTACAGCTTGATATCAAACCCCCTATTTCACCAAGGTACACCAGAAGCTGAACTAACATTTGTCTAGCTCTAATCCTGATCTTTACTGAGCTTCACTGTGGATATTTTGTATTTAGTGAGTGATAGTGCCTTACAACACCTGCCATCTAAAGATTGATATACATAAAGATGTGTGTTGCTACAAGGAAAACATGATAAAGGACAAAAAGCATTGAATTGCTTACATAAGCTAAAATTAGATTCTGTTAAAGACACCTTCTATCATTGATGAAACTCAGTTATTTGCAGCATATTTCTAAATCTCAGTATTTCAAGTCAGTGGTCATATATGTATATATATTAAAAAAAAAGGTTTCCTAAGTTTAATATTCCAATGACAGCAAGGTGACAGAATTATTGAAGAGTCACTGAATCATTTTATTATCATTGTGATAATCTTAAACTCAAAAAAATACATGGTGTCAGCACACAGGGACTAGCAGAGTGAAAAGTGCTCACAAGTCCCCAATTTAAGACAGGAAACAAACAAAAAAGTCTAAATGAAATATATTCCTGAGATGCAAAACAAAAGAAACAGATATAATAATAATAAAAAAAAAAGAAACACATCACTACATGCGATTGTGTCACATGTTGTCATCGGTGTGACAATAAAGAATTGGGCTGATTGATTCTTGTGTCAATATTGCAGAGTAATAAAGAAGTGCACTGAAGCCATACTGTACAGCGAAGACATTTGAAGAGCCAGAGGAGGAGAGATGAGACAGGGACAGGCCATGTCATGTTATAAGCACTGCTGTAGAGAACACATTTGCCATTAAACTCATGAGTTAAAAAATATAAACCACTGGATTAAAAAAAAAAAAAAAAAAAAAAAAAAAAAAAAAATTTTTAAAAAAAAAAACACAA
>VUQI01056523.1:17492-41213 GCA_015106735.1 Paratilapia polleni
AAAAAAAAAAAAAAAAGAAAAAAATAAAAAAAAAAAAAAAAAAAAAAAAAAAAAAAAAAAAAAAAAAAAAAAAAAAAAAAAAAAAAAAAAAAAAAAAAAAAAAAAAAAAAAAAAAAAGAGCATTTTTGACAGATTATAGCCCAAAGTGTCCATTTCTTTCATATCTGTTTATAAGCAGAATTTGATATTCTGAATATTAACATGGGCCTCTAATTTCCTGGAAGTCAAATGCTCAAAAATGTGTGTGCCATCACTGACTGCAATGTTTTGTGACCCCATTTGCTCCAGGGTCAGTGCAGTGTGATGAAACGGCTGTTGCTGGATGAATACACAACACAGTATCAGCAAGAAGAGTCTGGACAAGCTTTAATAATCACCAATCGCAACAGCTTGTCTCATCCCTCTTTAAATGACGCCGACAGGCAGGAGGATGGTTTGGTGGCAAACTTGAGGTGCAGAGTCACAAGGCACAAATATACAGATATCCAAATAAGTGTTCTAATGTCCTAATTTACAAGATACTCTGAAATCTGGTGATTTGTTTTGGTTTTAACAATATACTGTATCAGCCCACATAGCCAATACTAACAGTAACTTGAGTTTGTACATTTACTGCCTTTTGCATTCAGAACAGAACACGCGACATGATTACTGCTGAAGGTTTAATCAACTGACAGTGAATGATCCCACAAACCCACAAGGAGCTGTGAAAGTATAAATAATCAGCTAATTTAACCCATTGTAAACAGCTTACATCACATTAAAAGGAGTGTTCTGTGGATTTCAATGTGTTAAATCTTCTAGGTTTTAAAACCTATAGGCAAACAGTAGCGTATACATGAAACTTTTTTATGTGATTTTGCACAGGTTTGTATGTGCCTCCGCCAGCACGAAAACTGTTCACAAAACCGGGTGCAATTTCATGGCAAAATTACTGCCAGTATTCCACTGTTTAATCTGCATAAATGCACAACCTCAGCTCCCTGACTCGCACCTTCAATTGAAGAAAGCGGGTTTGTTTGGAGCCAGGAAATTAGAGACACACAATCCCACAAAATGGACTTGTGCCCAATGAAAATGGCACTGCAGCTATGTTAGCGCTATTACTGTCTTGCTGCCAGGATGAAATTAAAGGCTCGAGATGTAGTGAATATTAACCCAACCAATAAATGTTGAAAATCAAGGAGGCAACATGTTTAAAGCTTATTTTCAACCGACAACAACAAAGAAATACAACAAAGATAGCCAAGATATAACAGAGCTACAGGTGATCCTGTCATAGTGCATGGTTGTATGTGCCAGGCTGTTAAAATAACAAATTAAACAAGATTCAGGTTTGGTCTAATGATTATAAAAAGCCATTTGCAACAAATTAGTTCATTACTATTATGTCAAAACAAATATTTACATGTGGGTTTCAGAAAGAAAAAACAAAGTACACATTTTACACTAATTACTAAGAAATATCCATCACATTGGTCAGAGTGCATAATTGAGTAAATGGCACCTGTTTTATTACTAATGCCAACATCAACTCATCACTGCAGACCTGGTTAATTCTGTGTTTGATATGAAACGGCCTAACTTGTTTCTCTGACTTCAGAATCAACAAATTCATTCAACCACTTTCTTATTTCAAAGATGGAGGTGTAAAGCAACAGAAAATGTGATTGACACCATCAGTGATTTAAGACACAATGAATAGAATGGATACAAAAGTAAAAAAAAAAAAAAGAAAAGAAAAGAAAAAAAGAGCATCTACGCACATAAAAACCAAGGTTTGCTAACACCAGAGCCAGTCTAGAACGCTTTAGTCTGGTTCTACAGAAGGTTTGTGGTGACGCTGACGTTGAACCTGTAAATAGTGATATACTGATTTGAGTGCACTAAAAGTGTAAAATATGGAAACTGTGGCAAAGCTTCTTTATTTTCAAAACAAATAATTAATATATTTAAAATGTAATAAACAACCTAAGTCCTACATCAGTGATGATAGCCTAAAAATGAGCAGATTGACCTAATTATTCCCAACTTGTGGTTCACTCGAGCAGTGCTTGAGTTACAAAATATAGACAAAAGATTCTTGCTGACCCTATTTGCATAATGTAAATTGACCACCAAAATGGAGACAGCTGGGCCCTTGGTAATAATTTGCTCCCTGGTAGTAGACTAGTGCCTTGCTTTAAGTCTTTAGGTGCTTATCATTCCTTCACAGCCAAACTCCTGCAACCTGATGAAAGATGAAAGGCAGGAATGCAAACAAAAGTTGTTGACTATGATATATCATGGCTGTCTTAATATGTGGAAACTTTCTTGCCACCAGCATAGAGGTAATGTTTCTTTCGATTTCAATTCGTATTTTACAAATTTGGTGAAGACAAACGCACATTTTCTTGTATTTCCATGGACAAGCAGCTTATTCCAGAGTTTTGCACATTTGCTTTGTTTTGTCATATGTTCTAAAACATCAACTCCTTCAGATTTGTAGCAATTAAGATCATGCCACAAACACATGAAACCACATGTTTTCCAAAATTAAGGTACAAATATACCTTCACTGTGGTTCTCTCTTAAATAAATTGAAATTCCAAATAAATTAAACATGAAAAAGACCCAAACAAAAACATGCTAATGTGTATTACCAAAATTTAGTTCTCACACATTATATACATGCCTTGTGCCAAAACAAAATACATTTGTTTTAAAAAATTTATAAGGATAATGTAATGGAAATTAAAAAAAGTAATTAGATAAGGTGGCTAATATACATATTTGAACAAATACAGGAATCCAGAATTTAACAGCAATTTTCACAACCAACCACATTTTAGCAGACACAATATACAGCAGGGAGCTTAACCATTAAAATCAAAAAAATATTAGAAACATTTTTTTTAAATATAAAAACATGATTTAGCTTACATTTTCAAAAAAGATGCACTGCACTTTTTTTTCTTCAGAATTGAATTAAAGACAGCCTTGTCATCTTCCCGTTACCCATTTGAATGGAAGAACCATTCACAAGGCGATCTAGTTGTTGGCAAATAAACACAGTAACTCATTCAGACAATTTTGTGCTTTTCTATTTGTCTTCAGTTTTTCGTTTTGGAAAAGAGGCCCCTGCAGATCTATGACCCAGCACTCACACCATTTGTTTCTTTTTCTTTTCTCTTTTTTTCTTGAAGACCCTGTGAAATGGAAATAAAAGCTGAATTCATGAAGAGAGACTGACAAAATAGACATAGAAAACATGACGAGCTGATGATGGCAGCTTTACTAAACTATTACAAACTAGTTGAAAATAAATTTGGAGGTGACAGAATAAACAAGTATAAAATATGACAGCAGTCAAACAGATGTTAATATAGCTTTACTCTTATAACTTGCCTTGTTTTAACACCTTAATGTTGATTTTACATTTCACAGGGTCCTCAATCCTTAAAATAATTTCGATGTGACAAACATGAACCAAATTATTCAAAGTGAAAAGCTAAAGTGTTTTGAATACAATTTATACAGCCTATACAGAGAGAGGAGAGTGACTCTTTCTGTACACCTGAACCCTTTATGTAAAACACAAACTACCATAAGCTGTCCAGATGACACTGAAGGTGATGGTGTTTTGCTAAACTGCTGCCTGGACGGTGCAGGACTATACAGGTAAAAGTACAGGGACAGCAGATTTAGCAAATGGTTTTATATACTTGATTAAGTTTACTGAAAAGGGATGCTTGATCTAGGATCTTTCATATATTTTTGGTGTTTTTCTCTGCTCTAAACAATACCACACTACCCTTTAATACTCCTACCCTAATAATGAAAATCATATTATACACTTATCTGACAAACCTTGCTACAGTGTTACACACATCCTTCTTCGTATCTTACAAGGGTCAACTGTTTAATTACAACTCTATTTAGAGGGGGATGGAACAGGGTGAGGTGGATCACCTAAAAGTACCATATTCAGTGTGACAGACATGTATAAGGCGTAAATAGCACAGATCTTCATTCAAATAAAAAAGACGCAATGCATAATCAAAAGCTGTGAGCTAAGCAATGAAATGATGGTCCAGGTAACCATCTACAAAGCATTTACATTGCTACTGACAGACGATACATGAAGGCATTGACAAAAGTTCAATGGCGTCTGTATTTTTAGGCACCGTGTTGATGTGAGATATGATATGTGTTTGTGGACGTGTGTGAACAGTGATGTGTTTGGGTGTCTGCCTGGTGGGAAAGAGGAGTAAAGACGAACAAGAGGGCTAAGAAGCAGTCATGGCAGATTTACAGATTTCTAGGTATTCATGTTGAAAATGAGGAAGAAAGTGATAAAGGGGGCAACTTCAGCAGCAACAACAAGCTGCCTGTGAAAAACGTATGCCAAAAGCAAAAAACAAACAAGCAAATGAAAAAATAAAGGACAAGATGTAAATGATAGAAACAGATTCAACAAAAGGAAATAATAGGAAAACACATTGGGAACTTCTCTGTTTGTGGACTGCCTGTGGGTTCCTTGTTGACATGATGGGGCAGTGGCCAAAGGTGAAGAAGAGACAGAATAAGAAGTACAGAGATCAAAAGAAGGAAAGGAGAAGGAGAAAGCTGCTCTGCACAGCTCCCCCTGCAGTCTAAATGAAGTATTCTTTCTTCTCTTCTGCGTGTGCATGGTTGCCTTCAGCGTTGATGATGGCTGTGTCGGCATCGGGGGCATCGTCCGCTCCTTTGGCCTCGTTTGTCAAGTATGTTCCTGTGGCAACGAAAAAACAAACTTATATTAAGGAAAACAAACACTAAGCAGCCCTGCATGGTGTTTGGCTGCCCGAGGCAAAAAAACACATCTGAAGACAACATCAGTAGTGCTACATTATTCATATCCAAAACTATGAGAATCTAGGATAGTGTAGTGGTTTATTCAAATACAGCTGAGTAAGTTTGTGAAACCCTGCACCGATACAGCAGAATAGCATCAACACCTTTTTTCCTCTCGTTTTGGCAGACTTTCTGTATGTATTAGAGAGCTATACTATAACTAGGTACTCTGAGAATCAGTTGGTATACTCAGAAATGCCATCAATTTATATGTAAGAATTAATGGTATTTATACATATAGAAAGCCCAGTTCACTGTGTAAATGAATTTCTTCACTCCCATTGTTATTGTTTGACTATTTAGGAAAAAAAAATGCTAAACATTTAAGTGCTACGCTTCTCCACTATATTATTATACTATTAATATAGCATATAATATAATATAATAATACAGTAAACTAGTGTATTTTTATAATGTTGCCACTGGTCATATGCTGAGGGCTAACATTTGCATATTTTTTAAGCAAACATTTAATTTGTTTACAGTATGTGATACTAACACATATTAGCCATGGGTGTAAAGACAACTTTCAGTGGATTACTTTGCTTTAGAAAACCTAAAAACTTGAAGATTCTCGAGAAAATTCTAGAGTTACAAAGGATGCTTTTTTTCTATGATACCAAAATGAATTTATGGATGTTTATTTCCTTCTATCAGAGCCACAAGTCACAACTAAATTAAAAAATTAAATAAATAAAATAAAAAAAATTAGATTCAAATTATAGATAAATACATAGATAGATTCAAATTGTAATAACCACATGTGTTATTACTTTGTGCTGCATAACAAAGGCACATATTCATTAACTTTTCCTATGTGTGGGTGACGTAAGCTTTCCCTCTTCTGTTCTACACTTGCAGGTGTAACTGGGGAATTGGAGAAGGACTGTATTCTAATGGGACAAGAAGGACATGCTTCACTAGCTCCATGAGCCTTGTGAGCCTTAGGTCTGGTCCACTGTGGATTTTACCTTTATGCCTGGCCAGGTATCTTCCCAGAACAATGATTAAACACAAGGTGACAAAGACCACTACAGCCACCACTCCTCCGATCAAGGCATGATCAGTGCCATGCTGCCCCAGAGCATTGGGATCTGAGGAAAGACAGAGAGAGAAACAAAGAGAGATGATGAAAGTGCCAGTTGGTGAGGTTAGGGAGTAAGGGCAGAGAACAGCAAAAGACAGATAGTACAAACAGGAGCAAAGAGGAAGGAGATGATTATATCCAGCTCGTTCCTGCTTTAACGTTTGTTCTAAGCTGCTATCACTTCGTTCACATCATGCAGTCAGAGCAGAGCCGCATAGCTCTCTGAGAATAATAAAATAAAGAAAGAGAGGAAGAGAGATGGACACCAGATTTACACAAAGAGGAAGGCAGACATTCGCCCTGCAAAATGAAAGAAAAAGAGAATGAAAGAGAGGACTTGGAAAAAAGAAGTGAATAATTCAGGACCACCCCCACAGTGCCGCAGGAGTCGCCAACATGCAAACCAGGGCAGTAGTGGAAGAGCAGTACACAGTAAATAAATCATCACATGGAAAATAAAAAGGGGAGATCAATCTTTTTGTGATTCTGGGCCAGGATAAATTGTTGTTAGGAAAATGAATTAGGAGTTGATACAGGTCTCCAGCTGGTGGAAAGGCAGTAGAGATGAATGTCATGAAAGAGAAAGGAATCTGCCTGTCCACACCTTATGCAAAAACCCATCAAAGGTTTCCCTTTCTTCCAACAAAAGCTTATTTCCTTTATTCACACCGACTTTCTCTTTTCACAAAGTCTGGTTTTCAGGTTATTCAAGGTAAGACACGACACTGATGCACTGACAGCATACGGACACGTTGTAGGCGGATCTAAAAAAAAAAAAAGGTGACAGTGACAGCAGTAGGGAAGATGGGTAACGGAATGGCCTGTATTATTCATATCAGTCTATGACACCTGAGAAATTAGCACTTATCTCATTATCCTCTCCAAGGAATGCCACATACAACCCTGCCCCTGTCTGTGTGCAGTGTGTAGGCTCATGATAGCTAAAATATAGCAATGTCAGAGCAGGGTATGCAGTGATAGAAGGATGGTTTAGACATACAACACACGTCGTATATTGACACTGTTTCTCTTCAGCATTCTCCTTTTCTTTCTCTGTCTGCCCATGTGGCCAAATTGAACAGCTGGCTTGCTCTCGCTCCATAAGTCTCCATGGTCTGAGTGACCAGGCTGTCACACTTCACTGCCTCCCAGTGGACACACGCACTCATATTGACACACACACACTCATACACACAGACGTTTGTGGTTTCGCTGTGCCGCAGTTCTGCTTGGTCAGTGGAGCAAAGAGTAGAGGAATGTTCCCCTGGCAGGACCCAGCAGGGCGAGGACTAGGGCGTTAAGTTACACACATGGTTGTGTCTCTTCACCTCTACCTGTCAGGACTGTGAGTGTTGTTTTTTTTAAACCATCATACACTATCACTGTCTGACTGCTCCTCTCCAATCTGGCTATTACAGCCCAAGTCAGGCACAAACAAGCCATGACTATACAGTCACATGTTACACACATCCACAACACGATTTTTGTATAGATTACAATGTAAACTTCAAATCATGGAAAAGTGTGGCAGTGGTTTAAAAAAAATTAAACATTTGGTCCTTATTTTGGATCTCTATGCTCAGTATATTTCAAACATTAATAAATTCTCCACAACATCCCAAAATACACTAAATACAGATTGTACTACTCCCTCCTCATAGCCCCAGAGCTCTGCCAAGAGTAATATATTTACAGATTTATTGGTGATTGCTTGGGAACTACTACTGCATATGTGAAAAAAGTTGTAGAATGCCTTTTGGAGCTACAGATAGAGCTGCTCAAAGTCTGAATTTGAGTGATGTTATTTCAGACGTTTTCAGCTGGAGCTAAAAAATAGAGGTTCCAATAATAATAATATTAATAATAATAATAATAATAATAATAATAATCTTCTTATGTGGCATTAGAAAGATGTGTACTAGCCAGATCTTAGACATAATAAATAAAAAAAACAACTTAAAATCTGACCAAAGTGTAGCTGGTGATGTTGCATTGTGGATAATGTAGTCAGTGGGTTTTGACAAAGAAGAAGGCCTGCAACAGTTCACTCTACTGAGTCTTTTCACTGTACCACACATATAGAAGATTCTTCATTTATTTGACAATGTGCTGTGAATGGTCACTCTCTCAAGTCATTTTTACACATGAATTCCATACAATGTCAGGATAATCAGGTCCAAGCACTGTCTGAAGTTGTCCTTTCTTAAAAGTAGAATACAACAAGAGATTCTTGATATACGATGAGTTCTCACTACAAGAAATCCTCATTTTGATGGGTAGCGTATGGAGGCTGCAGGACACATAATTTTCACTTGCTCTGAATTATCCAGATAATTACCTGTTCTCTTTTCACACGGGCTCACTCAGACATTCACAGACTTTGTACTAGGGAGGTGGGAGGTTAAAGACAGTTTAATGTCAGATCCAACTGATTCAGAATTCTCACATAAGGTTCTGATGTGTAATGTTTAGAGAAGTACAGAACTGCAATGCATGTGTGAAAAAAGTTCTACTCTCCTTATAAGTGCAGTGAGGGCCAACAGTTTCAAAGGTCGGACCTCAGCTGGACTAACATGCAGGCAAGGCCAGACTGGCTAGGACAAACAGAGCGAGTGTTTCACTTCATTCTGTGCTAAGAATGCCATTTACTGTATCTTTACATAGTTATTTGTTGTTTATTAATGGTCAAAATTTCATAACCTTTTAAACTCCTTGCAAGCTAAATGGAGGAGTATGTGACATTCAAGATGAAATGTTCAGAGTATTCCATTAACTTGATATTCAAGCAGCGTCAAAAGCTTGCAACATAAAATCAGGTTAACTTACAATGTGTAAATGCCTTTCATGTGAGTGATTTTAAAAAAAAGAAAAAAAAGAAAAAAAAGGTTAATTTATTCTGGTCTTACACATTCTGTTCTAGTCTGCTGTTACTCAAGGATGGAGAAAAATACAACAGGGGTGTACAAAGACACAAAGAGAAAGGGACAAAATAGAGATTGATGGACACAAAAAGGCTGAAATTTCACTTGGACCAAGACAAAAGAGGAAAGAAGGCGAAGGAGGAGAGGGATCTAGAGTTGTGGGTTATACATTTTTATGGCTCCAGAACACATTATCTTTTAATAAGGGCAGATACATTCTTCTCTGTGTGATTTAATATGAGAGTGTGGCAGAGCAAACTCTTCTTTTAATATTTATAACACCCTCCTTGTCGCCTGGCCTTGCGAGTTGGGCTTGTTTAATAAATTAAAGGGGGTTCAGGTCTTCTGTGAACCAGTGTATGGCCGTAGAGAGCCAAAAGTGTAACTCCTCGTCTCATCTCTTCCATTGATGCTGGCTCCATATGGGGTTACTGTGGAAGGGTACGTAATAGAGATACTATGCATATTTTAAGGGATTGTGTAAAGGCTGGAAATAAAAATGTATATGCATTAAAAACATAAGTAATGATATACTTAAGTAGGCATGTGATACACTAAGTGTTGTAAATCCAAAGCAGATATTAAACAGTCTATCTACAACTGTGACTTACAGACTGCTTTGACACCCACAGCTGACAAGTATGTATCTAACACTAAGCTAGTTTGCACTTGCTTCAACAAGGCTGCTATATACTTGCCAAATCAACAGAAAGCACATAAGCAAAAGCAATGTGTGCAGCTGAAGTGTCACAGAAAGCTTCTTAAAGCAGCCTAGTGCATGTCAACTGTATGTCCTTATCTCATTCTTCAAACACATACATTACACCACTTACTGTCAGTGTCTGAAGAACATCACAAGAAATGTTTGCCATATGTAAATCGTTATAGCAGTATACCATCCACTGCACTGCCTTTCATCTGATGTCACCTTTTTTTATTAACAGCCTGAACTGATCAGACACAGCATCCTTTAATCCATCATACAGTATAAGCTATTCAAATGTCCTTTCCATTCTGCTTTTTAACATACACGTGTCTTTCTCCCTCTCTTTCCCTCTTGATCGTAATTTTGTGAATATTAAAATTCAATCCCTACAGGCACCTTTTCTTCTTTTGTATTATGCTTTTTTTCATTCTCAATTTTAGATTTAGCCCTGTGAAGCAGTGGTTTCCGCTGCTCAGATCAATAGAGCAGCAGCTAACTTAAGCATGGGCTTATAGAGCTGCAGTGTCCTTGTGTCTGTGGTGTGGGTCAGGGAATCTTTTAGTGTGCCAGAGCACATCATTATGCTTGAAGAGAGAATATTAGTTTGCAACAACAGAAACTCAGATTCTTTTTCATTCATGAGAAACACTGAAAAAAAAAATCCTTGGACACTAAGGTATGACTTTCAACAGTTTCAGCAGGTAATATAAAGTTTACTGCATATTAATGGAATGATCACTGAAAGAGATGTCAGTAAATTTAAATGAGCATGTGCATGAAGCCTATACATTTTACTGGCTTGGGGACTAATTTTCTGGTTAATGATGGCTGTTGCTTTGAGGTGCTGTGGGAAAAATATGCAACCACTTCTCTGCATCATAAAACCAAACTGTCTGTGCAAAAAAAACAAAACCAAAACAAACAAACAAACAAAAAAAACCCCCCCAGCGCTTATAATGTGACGGTGTGTACCACACACAGCTGTTCCCCTCTTATTACCCATCTACTAAGTGTAATTAAAGTGTGTTTTGATCTTTATCTGCACACTGTTTGGCACGCCTGCATGGAAACCTTTAAACCTCTACTTTCATTTATTAGAAAATTAGAAAAAAGCAAACCAAATCAACAATTTAAAATTTATCATTAATTTGAATTCCCACATTGAGACAGCTGAAAAAAACAACAACCTGTTTTTATGATTATAAAGGCTGTTCTGTGTAACTGGAGAGAAATTTATAGAAAAGCTGTCAGTGACCATTAGCGTGAGTACACAGAGAAGGGCCAGATGCCCACAGTGTGAAGATACAGAAGGTACAGTACTTAATAAATTGAAGTAATATTGCACAGGCTGTAGTGGATCCACAAATAGCCTAAATAATTTCAATATACTGTATCCCTGAGTTCTGCATTATATTTTGGGATGCTGAATACAGCCTATATTTATGACATTTGAATCACGCATCCTGATTTTGACTGACTGTTGTATAAAGCAGGTCATAAAAATCTAGAGCGACCGGAATGTCAGAGTATAACTAGAACACTGAAATACAGTAACAAACAGTCATATGGACATGCTGCCAGGAAATATAAACAAGTTCAATATATCCACACTTTTTGTTTTACATAAAGTGTGGTTATATTAATTGTGTTTTTACATTTTTTGGCAAATGATGATTGTTTCACAGTCATCATCAAACTCTGAGCTGCAGGAATCAGATAAAGATGTCTCTACTCCTCTACCTACAGGTAGCAGTGCAGGGGGCAAAAACAGATATTACGAATGACAGCAATTACAGCAGCATGTTGTTTCACTGTGTGCTTACACATTCACCGGCCACTTTGTTAGGTACACCTGTTCAATTGCTTGTTAACACAAATATCTAATCAGCCAATCACATGGCAGGAACTCCGTGTATTTAGGCATCAAGACGACCTGCTGAACAGGCAACAGTACCAAGGTATCCAGAAAAGCATCTCTGAAAGCACAACACATCGAACATTAGAAGCCCATAGTGTGGGGGATATTTTCTTGGCATACTTTTTGCCCCTTAAAACCAGTTGACCATAGTTTAAATGCTACAGCCTACCTGAGTATTGTTGCTGAGCATGTCCTTTCCTCTAAGACCACAGTGAACCCATCTTCTGATGGCTGCTTCCAGCAGGATAACGCACCATGTCACAAAGCTCAGATCAACTCAAACTGGTTCTTGAACATGACAATGAGTTCACTGTACTCAAATGGCCTCCACAGTCACCAGATCTCTAACAGAGCACCTTCGGGATGTGGTGGAACGGGAGATTTGCATCATGGATGTGCAGTAACTGTGTGATGCTGTCATGTCAATATGGACTGAAATCTCAGAGGAATGTTTCCAGCACCTTGTTGAATCTATTCCATGAATAATTAAGGCAGTTTGGAAGGCAAAACGGGGTCCAACCCAGTACTAGCAAGGTGTACTAACAACCTGGCTGGTCAGTATATATAGTTTTTCAACATTTTACTAACTCATTTGATTGTTCGTGGAAGCATAGAATTACTGACTGAGCCTCAGTGCAGCAGTTTAACTGCATAACACTGCATGTAATCTGACCACCTCTGACTAATTATATCTGTAATGCATGCTATACTACAACACCATTATGTAAGCATAGCAAAAGTGTGGTATTCCCATGGCAGGGTGCCACCATGTTAAGATATAGCTTCATAATCTAACCCTTTTTACCTAAATGAAAAAACAAAACATGTGTCATGGGTGCCTCCACAAACAAATCAAACTGCATTTTATATCCGTGTCCATCCAAACCTGACCTATTAAATATAAAAAGTTATAGCTTCATCATTTTCATCCTTGTAAAATCACCTTTGACTATCAAAATACAACCAGTTCCCCCTTCAGTCAACACAAATATTCTCTTGTTGGGGACAGACTTGCATACATATGTATGGATGCATAATGTCAGCCATGTATTACATGTAGCTTTACACAGTTAAACAGACTACTTACCTAATAGCATTCCATAATGTATCCAGTAACAGCCTTTTCTACAGCAGTATTTGAAAACACTTCACAATAAATGTGAAACATAAAAGAAACACCTGTTACGTTGTATTAATTCCTCTGCAGTGATGGTGAGTTAAAGCCACAGACACAAAAGGAAGAGAGCCTGCAATCAGAGAGAACGTAAAGGGGAGAAAGTGGTGAAAAGTGCCTGCAGACTTTGCTTGTTCAGTGAGTCAATTATGCCCAACTTTTTGGCTGAGACTGGAAATTCACCAATCTGCATCTAATGCTGGTTCTACTGCCAAGATGAAAGAGTCCCTGGAGGCTGTAGCAGAGGGCCGAAAGACACTTGTGTGTCCACTTTTGAATGCATGCACCCAAGCACATGAGAGAATTAAAAAAAAAGAGGAGATGTTACCAAGATGTGCGTGTTGGTGTGTCTGTGTGTGTCCTTGCACATTATTGCTTGCTGGGTCATGTGGATTAATTAGATTCTGAAAACAAATTACTTCAGCTAATCATTCAATAAAGCCCACATGTGGACACTATCTTGAATATTCAACCCTCTCTTTTTTTTTATTTGCAGAATGAAAAGAAATTGTGGTCAGCAGGGTAACAGCATGGAGTTAAAAGCAAAGCAAGATAATTAATCATAAGAATTAATTAAGTCTCATGCAAGAATCATCTATCAAAGCAGCTCTACATTCTGCAAAATCCATAACCTCTTCAAAACAGCAATAAAATCCAACAAAGGAAGAAGCGGAAAGATACTATCACTGCTACACTTGTGGTAACTTAATCATGACTGTGTTGCTGCTGCTGCTTTTCAAATATTTCCATCACAAATGACACTGCTACATGCTGCTGAAATAACTGCACTTCATGAACCATCTACAGAACAGGAACAGCACAAATAATAGCTCAAAGAAATTAGTGATTTTGGATGAAGTTGCTCTACCACAAGCCCAACTTGGTGAATGGGGTGTGGTGGGGTGGGGGCAAGGAAGGAAAAATTTATAAAGGACCAAATAATACTTCATGTCAATAAATGAAAATTGGACTGCCATCTGTGTGTGTGTGTGTGTGTATGTGTGTTTCTTCAAGATTGCTGAAAGTGTCCTCTGCCATTGAGATTTAATGAAAAGAAGGGCTATTACATGTAATTCATAACAGTAGCCCCAGGATCTAATGATTTCTCTTTTTCTGTTCTACACTTTATTCCAAATTGTTGCTATAATTCTTCCCCAAAGCGAGTTAATGTGACAGGTCATCAATAAGCTTGCCTGGCAATAAGTGGAAAGACCTTTGCATTATGTTTTAATTTCTCCAGTGCTCCTAAGCTTTATGGTCTAAAGAGTGGAGAGAGGGTGGTCAGCATTGTCCGATATTTAACCATTTCACCCCAGGGATGCTGCAATCTGAACCTTTCTGGTTTAAACACAGCTACTAAACAGCTGCCCTGGCTGCTTGCCCTCCAGAAAATATGTTTTTTGTTCATCACATTGCCTTACCTGTGTCCTTCATTTAAAAGCAAGATCAATATCAATGGAATAAAACAGTGACAAATCCCTCCAAGGATTTTTCCTTATTGAGTTTTCACAAAAGGTTTGTCCTCAGTCTGAATAAGCTTGAATAGGTGAATGTGTGGTTATAGACATAAAATGGTCACCTGTGGAGTACAATCAGCTCTTTTGAATTCAAAATTGTAATCTCTGTTTAAAAAAACAAACAAAAACAAAAACACAACCTTTGGTTTGTATCTGTCAGTCCTGATAAGAGCTGAAGAACATTCTGACATTTTTTTAAATTCAAACACGCTAAGTACTGAAACAATATTGTACTTTGAAAATAAAATGCCTACCTGTTGTGATTTTAACAATATTTCATACTATACTGTGTGTCTGTATTTAGTAGGCTGAGGATTAGTGCAGCAGATAACTAAAATTTAGAGGGACAATTGTTCACAGGTGGCTACAAGTACCAAAATTGGTACATAACTCTTTTATGATTACTTTTTTGATAAAGACCATCAGCAATTTGAAAATCCCAGGATGGTGGCCATTTTCATGATGGCTGTCGACAAAGGCGAGAGAAGGAGAGAAAATGTAATTTTTTTCAGATAAAATAAAACTAGACTTGCCTTTTTGAATGATCTCAGTGTCAAATCATACATGTTCAATCATGCAGAAGTTGACTTTAGAAGTCCAAAATTACTCAGAATTTTTTTCTTTTTCCTTTTTTTAATAATTTGCTAACAAGTGTGTGTGGTGTAGTAGTACAAGTAATACTAATTGTTTCAGTCACATCTACTAAATGGACTCCTTACACTCATCACTGGTTACCCAATTCTCATGTACAGCCCCCGAAAGTCTTGTTGTTTGTGGTGGCTCAGGATTTAGAGTGGGTCTAAATCCTATATATGCTACATAAATTATAGCCCATTTACCATGAACTAAACTAAGAAAGCGTATAACACAGAGAACACTAACTAATAACCTTACGAACTTGATACTGTAGTGAGATTAATTACATGAGTTAGCCACTATAACAAATAGCTGGGCAGCACAGTGGTGCATCGGTCACCTTGCAGCAAGAAGATTTCCAAAGACATGCTTGTCAGGTTAATCGGTAATTCTAAAGTGGCTGTTGGTATGGTGGTGAATGATTATCGGTATCTCTGTGTTAGCCTATTAAAAATAAGCAGTTAAAAAAATTAATGACAGGGTGGCCTGGCATGAGAAAGCTGAGCCAAGGGTAAAGGAATCTTCATGCACTGAATACAAGAAATTCTTTGAATTGCAATGATAACCAAATTGCAAATTTTTGAAATTTTGAAAATTCAAGTGGCTAATGGGATTTTTTAAAATTAGCTTTAAAGGATTGTTTCAGTTATCTGCTGCACTATAGATCACAGGAAGGAATGAGATGTCACAAAGAGGCTGTACAAATAGGCTAAATGATGTTTAATAAACGATATCTCTTGTGACTCTTGTGTTAGATTTGGGGATGCTGAATACAGTCTATATTTATGACATTTAAATTGACCATGCTGATATTGACTGAATTTTGAATTATGCAGGTAATAACAATCTGGAGTGACTGCAGTGCCAGAGCACAGAAGGAACTCTGGAATACAGTCAACAATCAGGTGACAGGGGACAGGTTGTCAGTAAATATAAACAAGTTTACATGTTTTACATGTAGTGTGGATAATGACTTGTATTTCTTAAAAAATATTTTTAGGTAAATGATGATTGCTTCAAAGCTGCCATCAAACTCTGAGCTGCGGGAAATGGATAGAGCTGTCACTTCCTCTCCTCCTTTTCAGGAAGCAAAAACAGACATTAGTAATGACAGCAATTATGGCTGAGGTAAAGCAACATGCTGTTTCACTGTGTGGTTATATATAGATTTCCTGGTGATGTAACTTTGGTAAGGGTGTAGCATTCCCATGGCAGAGTGGGTCACTTAGGCACTACCTTGGTAAGATATAGCATTGTCAAAAAAATCAATACTCAGATACTAATTGATATTAAAAATTACTATTGGATTAAATATTCATTTGCAACAATTTTGATACCAACAGTGAAGTCTTCACCACCTCCAGCTGACACTCAACTTCACACAGCACCCTGCAGACAGGCAGGTACACAGCCCCTCCCACAACAAACTTGGTGTGTCTTAAAGACAGACAGCCTGGTCTTTCTTGGAATTTCGTGAGGTCAGTAAAGCTCCCGTTTCAACAACATTGAAGTATTAAACAGTTATCATAAATGTTAACCTGTCCGGTGCACACGTCAGTGTTAGCCATTTAACTGTTAGCAATTACCCAATAGCAGCATTAGCCATCTGTTAAGTTATCATTAATGTAGCGTGTAGCGGCTAAATGTTGGAGCTAGGCAGCAAACATTATCAGCCCTGCCCATCAGTAACGCTATTAGACAGTGTTAATTTAACAGGATAACACAATTATTTGTGTCTAAAAAGTGTTATGTTTCTAATAAAGTCCGAGATTAAAGCTGAGAAAGGTCTACCAGCAACTAAACAGAAACTGTAGCAGCCTACCTTACCAACTCTATTTGACCCACAACAAAATATAGTGGCAAGTCACCAGAAGCTTAGAAAATAAACAGAGCTATAGCTGAATAAATTTGCACTGGTCAGTAAAGTCTCTTAATTTTGTCTTTTTTCCCCCATGTGGTATAAAAAATAGTGTAGAGTTCAGAGTATTGGTATCGAGTTTGAAATTCCAGTATCATACTTAATAATCCTAAATCGAATGTGAAAACCAGCCAGCCAACCAACCATATAAATACTTGTGTGGTTCTCTACCTCTACCAACCAGTCAAGTTGCAGTTTACATTCATGTCGGTCCATACTTGACTTTGGATCTTTTGGATAAAGAATGTCATCACTTCATTATTTTATCATATTAGACATTTAGGTGACGTTTTGTAAACACGTTTTGTAACATTGATCTTCGACAACCAAAATGTGTTGCAAATTTAAAGAAATGATCTCCAGGTTATTCCTGAAATATTGGAGATGGATAGACATATGGCTGTACTTAAGTATTTTATGTTTTTTTTTTAAATAATGTGCCCAATAATAACCTTTTCGAATGTACTACTTGAGAACACTGCACATTAAATGTGAAAAGAAAGAGGTGTTGCTCTGTTTTAATTCTTCTGTAGTGATGGTAAGTTAAAGTTATAGACAGAATAAAAAGAGTGTCTGCAAACAGAGAGAAACTAAAGGTGAGAAAGTGGTGAAAGGTGCCCTGCAGACTTTGTCTGTTATGCCCAACTCTTTGGTTAAGGCTGGAAATTCAACAATCTGCATCTAAAGCTGGTGCTACTGCCAATAACCACGTCTTACTATGTGTATGCAACACCCACTTCAAAAGGGAGGAAGCTTAGAGGTAACTCTGACCTTTGAACTTTGACCTTTTGCTACTGTCTCTGCTCTTGAATTCTCCTCATGTTTGTAGTCGCTGTGATCAACTTCAAGAGAAGAAAGATTCTTTGTATTTTGCTTTGGAGTACTCCCCACTAACACACACACACAAAAAAAAGTATCATGGTAACCGCCACTGTCAGTTAAAGTGTCAGGTAGTAACCAGCCCTCTTGTATCAATTAAGACAACTATACTTTGATTAAGAATCTCAAGGTTCTTGTTGCATTTCTTTGCTTTTACTTTCTGCTCCTCCTGGGTAACAAGATTGGTCCTAAGAAATATGAACCTTTACTCTGCAATCAGGTATATGAGTATTTTAGTTTTTCTTTCTTCTCCACAGGAGGAGACACTAGGCATGAATAATTGCTGTCTTCCCAGCAGTGGGGCCCTTTTTCTGCCGCAATACCAGGCTACAGGGGCTGGGGTTGGCCACACGAATGCTTATTATGAAAAGTGAATAGTAAATATTTTAAACACCAAAGAAACCCTTGTGCATGATTCACCTTTCAGCTTCACAAGGTCAAAGCTAATTTGCAAGCCACAAAAAGCATTTGGCATATTTTAGAGGACTCAGGGGAGAGAATGTGTAGATATGTGTGTACGTGTGTGTGTTCATAATGTGAAGGTCTGATGACATTACATAGACCTCTGATACTTACTGAAAGAGTTATTATAGCCATTAAGGCTGGCTGGGCTACTGAAGCAGTGTGAGTGTTGGGCATACCTGCCAGCACATCATTAATAAAGAGAATCATAGACTGCAGTAATGCATCAGTCCTGGCATTATACGATACAAATGAAAACCAGAGGAATCTCTTGGATTCCTGTGCACTACCAGCCCTCCAAAGGTCAACAAGACAAGCAAAGGCATTCATTTTGTCAAATCTAAATTTCCTATTAGCTCCAGTAAGTGTACAATATTAAATATTTATTCTCTAATATTCCTACAAGGATAAATAAATGTCTCAGTATATGGTTATATTGGCCACTAAAACTTGCTGTAACTGTGTCAGCAAAATGAGACATAAAAAAGCTATTACTGTGAAACCCTACCAGACAACATTTAACATTATACAAACACATTTTTGTGAATATGGTATATGAAATCCTTTAACAACTGAAAGGAAAGCAACTCATTCCTGCAGCCAATTTAAAGATGTCATGCAAATACTGCAACATGAGTTAAACAGTATTTTTCACTGACTGTATATAAAAGATGGCCATAGCCACTGCAACACCACCCATTGGTTGTAGTATCAGCACTCTGAAGCCTCAATGTTAGCATTTTGGCTGCTGCCGTGTTAGTTTTTTGGAGTTATCAGTTAACACTAGCAAGCCTGGTTAACAAGCCGCCTCCATTTACTGTACAGTAAAGTGCACAGACAACAATATCTACTAACTAGTGCGAACTAAGAGGCAGATAAAATGCTAGAATTTCACTTATCAAATTTGAAGCACAAACATCTTGAACCACACAGCAAGACATATCAATAACAAACAAACACGGGTCCAGTTCAATGACTACAATTAGCAGAGGTGATGCCTAACATAGACTAAATGGCTACTGCTGCCTGTGTAGGTACTCCTGTCAATCAAAGAAACCACAATCCTAACTCCAGTATCCAGATGAATGAGTTATAAATAAATTCACCCATGCTAGAGTTTTTACTAAAGGGGGAACTATCCATAGAGGCAAAAGCAGCTTTTTTTGACTGAGAGGAAAAACTGGTTTTCAGTGTGATAGCAACAGTATGTGTGGTTAAACAGAAGCATGTGTACTGTACATACAAGACTCCATTAAATCTTCACTTAAAACTATACACTGACATGAGAGACTTATCATATTGTAATCTAAAATGACCAGTAAATTATATTAAAATTGGAATATAATGAATAACCAAAGCACACTTACAGCCAAAGTTTTCTTTCTTTTTTAAAATTTCTTCTACACTTCTCACAGTGGTTTGAAGTAAGGTAGGGCCAGCTGGTATCTTTGAGCTATTTATTAAAAAAAATGGAAAAAAGAACGAAAAAGAAAAATGTGTGTGATGAAATAATGTTTGATAAAAAAAATTAAAAATCCTTTCAATTATTCTTTTTAAATTGCTCTGCCCAGACTGCTTTTACTAGATCATGGCTAAGCCCTTGCTGGGATAGTCGTGCGCTTTCAAAAAAATCCCATGAGCTGATAAAAGAGCAGAAAGGAAAAATGCAAGATCAGTATACGAAGGACAGCAGAAAAGACAAAGGAAAACATGAGAGCTCTTATATGGATACATCATACAAGCTATAGTGCTGAACCTACAGCATGTCTGCACAGGAAGACAACTTCATTATGCAAAAATACAAAACGTCATGGGGTGGTAGAGCTCTACAGTTGTTTGCTTTCATCCAGAGCCATGAAAAGACCTGGTAATAAATCAAGTAGACACATGAAAACAGATAGTGTAGTATCCTGTGACTAGGGACGCAGTGAAGGAGCCTGATATTTAGATTCCCGATAGATACACCGAGAAGCTCAGCTCCTTTTGTGTCTCTGAACTAAACAAACAGACATCATAGAAGAACTGAGGCACGTTGATGAGGAACATCCAACAATGTGTGGAAGACTGTTATCTAAGAGGGTCTTCAGAGAGATGTGAGGGCAGAAGAGATGAAGCGGAAAGAAGAGGAATAACTGAAACAAAAGCTTAGAGAGGGACTAAAGCAGAGGAAAGGTAGAAGGGGAGTCAAGACTCCCAAAGGACTTTAAAGATGGTAATTTACAGAAAGTAGCAGTGATGAGAGGAAATTATTTTGAGATGGAGACTCTGGAGCACCATGATGTTGAGAGGAATGAAGAGAGGGAGTAAAAGAGCACAGACAAGACAGATGATATCTCTCCTCTGTCTTTATGATGAAAAAACACACACATACTGTACATGAAAATGAATAAAGTTGCTTGGGTGAACTACATGCAAAAGATCAGTGTCTCTCTTCTGTCATATTTATCAGTCCTAATGTAAAAACATATATGTCACTTTTCGTTAAAAAGTAAATACATTCTTAAAAGGATAAAAAAAAAGCATAAAAAAATAAAGGTAGTATGTCCTATGAGCTTATAGTCAGTGTTTATTTGAAATTATGGACAGAACTTTTTGGCGCAGTCAAGAGGCGGAGGGTGCTGGGTCTGGTGGTCTCAGAATCTCGTCTGCTTTTTGCAGATTATGTCATTCTGTTGATTTCATCAAACAATGACCTCCAACTTGCCATGGGGTGGTTGCAGCCGAGTGTGAGACGGATGGGATGAGAATCAGCACTTCCAAGTATGAGGCCCTTGTTCTCAGTTGGAAAAGGGTGGAGTGCCCACTCTGGGTTAGGAATGAGTTGCTGTCCCAAGTAGAAGAGTTCAAGCATCCCGGTTTTGTTCATAAGTGAGGGAGACTGACAGACGGATTGGTGCAGTGGCTGCAGTAATGCGAATGCTGTATGAGTCCGTCACAGTAAGAGAGAGCTGAGTGTGAAAGTGAAGTTGTCAATTTACCAGTCCATCTACATTCCCACCCTCACCTATGGCCACGAGCTGTGGGATACAAGCGGTGGAAATGAGCTTCCGCCAAAGGCTGGCTATGCTCAGCCTTAGAGATAGGGTGAGGAGCTTGGTCATTTGGGAGGGGCTCAGAGGAGAGCTGCTAATCCTCCACATCGAAAGGAACCAGTTGAGGTGGTTCAGGTATCTGCCTCAAATTCCTCCTGAATACCTCCTAAGCGAGGTGTTTCGGGCATTTCCAACTGGGAGGAGACCCCAAGGTGGACCCAAAACACCCTGGAAGCATTATGTCTCTTGGCTGACTTGGGAATGCCTCGGTGTCCCACCAGAAGAGCTGGAGGAGGTGTCTGAGGAGAGGGAGGTCTGTCTGGGCATCTCTGGTTAGACTGCTGCCCCCAGTGACCCAGACCTAGATAAGCATCAGAAAATGGATGGATGCATGTGAATGGATGGATATTTATTTGATGCTGAACTGAATCCTCATATTTTGCGTTTTGTGAGAAAATATACAGTGTTAAATATGTTGCTTTGTGAGAAAATATACAGTGTTATAAATATGTTAACAAAAATCATTTTATGTGCTATTACCGATATCACACTATGATGAATTGTTTACACAATCACTTGAGGAAAACATGTCACACACTGATAACAGCTTTAGAAATCATGATGAAGATGATATATGAGTGAGCAAGTTGTTCTGCATACAGGCTATCACAGCACATTAGCTTTAAATTGACATGTCACTCAAAAACGTGGACATATCAATCTACTGTAGCAGACATGGTGCCACGTCAGCATCTGTGCCCTGGCAAATAAGTTAAAGCAACTATATCTTCCCAGAGGCTTGTGATATCCTTTTCATCTACTGCATCTATTTACTGCCAGTTATGTGTCGCAGTGATGCTGAAACATCCTTTTCCATAGCCATGTCCTCCAGCTCCTCCTGAAGGATCCTGATGCTTTCCCTAGCCAGGTGGGATATGTGATCCCCTTCAGCATTTTCTGCATCCACGCGAAGGTCACCTCCCAGTTGGATAGGGCAGAGCGCCTCAGTAGAGAAGACTGGTTTAATGTGATGCATGATATTTTTGTAATGGAAAAACTGACATTTCATTTGAGACTTATGATGATTTGATGATTGCTGGAAAGGAGGGATTGAGTTTATCAAACAACTTAGATCAGATTTCTTGTAGGAGAATAAGAACTGTAGTGTAACACACTGAGTTATTTGCTACACAAATATAGTTAGCCAATGCTAATAGATTTTGTTCTTAAAGGAAAAGGGAAAATATAAAAAAAATACAGAGATTTCCAGTTGGGCTCTTGGTCAGAAAACAACCAAACAACCAAAAAAGAAAAAGAAAAAGAAGAAAAAAATCAACTGGCTTCTTTGAATAAGTTCAGTTGGACATACTGGAAGACCTCCAGTGAGACTGAGTCCTCTTGAAGTGAGAAATGTAGCATATATTGAGCAGTGGCAACATCAGCCTCTGAGGCCACAAGTGGTAATTAAATCTGTCAAAATGGTCTAACTTGGTTAATAATCAAATCATGTTAGTTATGAGAGTGACATGCAACAAATGTGCAAATCAGCTGGAATCGAACCTGGGACTCACTCAGTGCATTATAACCCACATGGTTTGCAACTTTTCAGTATCTGGTTGTTGCTGTCCTTGTTTCTGAAAGGCAGACAGCAAAGTGAGGACTTCAGCCAAAAACTAGCAGGAGGAGATTGTTATGCCAGCCTTTTGCTGCAGGGCTTTGTGTCATCAGTAGCTGTAATCTGCTTCTGAGACGCTGCTGAAACGGGCTGCAGCATGCCTGGTGGAATTGCAAGCATTGTCTTGAGTAGGAGCGATCAGCCACATTAGAGCTGGAACAGGATGCAGCCATGCCCCGTAGTATGCAGGGGTAAGGGAGGGACGGTCTCATGGTGCATTTGATCTTCCTCGTATGTGGGAATTCTGAACTCAAATCATTTTTAACCTCTGCCTGTTTAGTGCACAAAGTGGGAAAAAAACTCATGGCTACTTCCACCTTTGCTTTGTTGTTTTTCTACAAAAAACGAAATGCTCATCAATCGACGTGTAGTTTACTCATCTAAAGTAACACAAGAGCTAAGAAGATGCAAAAAGCACAGTTTTATTAGATCAAGAATAACACAAGAAATATTTTATGTTTACTGTGCTAGTCGCCATTTGTGGGATTGATGGAAAATGTAGAGTTTAGAAACATTATCCAAATTATGGAGTAGAAAATCAGCATTTGCTTTATCGTCAGAGATAGGAAATTCCTAGATGCCAGTTGCCATCAAATGCAGCATTAAGTCCGCCTATGTTCATGCATGATTGGAAGCATAAACTCTAATGAAGCTTGTCGTGTGCTTACTGGAGTTGGCCTGGTTACAAACATGATGAAATTAGCATTGTCTTATCAAGGTTTAAGGGCATGAGATTAAAAACAATTTTAAGGTGTAAATCTGTAACCTTAATTCTGTGCACATCATTGGCCTCTGGACCAATAGAGAGGCCTGAAAACTGACCTAAGCTACACATTTTATAGTTCTCCAATTTCTCTTTTTGCCATATTATATATACCAACTCATTATTCATGCTTCTTAGAAAAATGTTAGTATAACGGA
>VUQI01056523.1:41233-54560 GCA_015106735.1 Paratilapia polleni
CGGATTATACAAAAAAAAAAAAAAAAGACTTTAAAAACACCAAATATGAAGTCTTAGCTGTAAATTGTCCATGTGGTGACTATGTTAAGTTAGAATTCTCTAAGAGTCAACACAGCATTAGAAGTCATGATGAGACATCTCCAGTGGCCAGACATTTTCAGTTGGACATGACATTTGCTTCTTTGACGTTTCAGGGCACAGAAGTACTGGAGTCTTTGTAATTCCAAGGGGACAGTACACAGAGTATTTGAACACCTGGAGTATCTCAGACACTAAGAAAAGTCCTAATGTAAAAACATATATGTCACTTTTCGTTAAAAAGTAAATACATTCTTAAAAGGATAAAAAAAAAGCATAAAAAAATAAAGGTAGTATGTCCTATGAGCTTATAGTGTCTCCATGTCTTTTTGTGTCCACAAGAAACAGGAATATGGATGCTTGAGTTAGAAAAGTAAGAAGTAACAGAGGAGACATGAGAGTAAGAGGGAAGTTAGAGTATGCTGTAGCATGCCGAAAGGGTTGTGGAGATGCGTGGGGTGGTACTGTACCTCTGTTGCCAGTGACTGTGGGGTCTGAGGCGTGGGTGCCTAATAGTGCGGTAGGATCTGGAGGGATGGGATGTAAGGGGGGAGTGGTGGATGGAGGCAGGGTAGTGGGGGCGTCTGGTGGAGGGGACAGATAGACATATACATAAAAACAATAAAAACAACAAAATGAATTCACATGGGGGCAGTTAGATACGTTAAAAGAACGCAAAGAAAAAAAACAATATACAGTGATGGGAAACACAAGGGCACAATTTAAAGCAGATAACATAAGATCACAGCACAAGAAAGCATGCCTTTTCTAAAATAATGAAATGTGATGCCCTTAACAACATACATGAATTCAATGTATTACTGTTCCTGTTTCAGTAACGCTTTCTCACTGATTCTGAAATGATCAGTTACGTTAGAGTCCCAATCTTCTACATTTTCTCTGTCAACTATGATTACAAATATTCTGTCTTTAAATGTGAGGGCAATTTGTGTAGCAAAAGAACAGAATTAACCTTAAATCTGCGAATGCTGGTGACTGTCTCTGGAGACAGATCCTGCGCTGGCAACCTCTCAACATGTGAGAGGGAAGACAGTTGATGATTTGAAAATGTAATTTGACAAATGAATTCAAAAAAGGTGGTTAAGCTATCATTTCCATGTTGGCTTCTCACTACAGGATAATGGTAAAAGTGATCCGTGCAAGGCGTGTTTCTCACTGTCACATGTTAAAGCTACAGAAAAAGTGAGACTGAAACATTGGGTGACAAAGTTAATGAGGTTACATTACCACCTTGGCTTTTATGTTTATGTCACTCTGCATTTTATGGTGATCCAGAAGCTTTTAATTGGCTCTGGTAGTCTTTCTCTGGGCCAACTGTCCTCAGTGACATTTCAGCCTTAGCGTGACTCACTAAGCAGCTAACTGCATGTCTTCAGGAAAGAGGGAAGAGAGAAAATGTCCCCTTGTTCGAGGGGAACCATTAAAAAGGTATTTTCCAAGAATTATGGAGGCAATTGTGAAAGGCTAAAAGGTGTGATAATCACTAATGAAGGATAGGAACAGACTGGGTGCCATTTCATGAGAATAAGTAATGAGTCTGAATAGGACTTTTTGACCCTCCCATACCCAATTGTCTTTTTTGTGGCAGAGAATTTGTCAGTTTAATAACATCACTGTCATTACATGCATTGGTTATTCTTGCTGCTAGCTTCAGAAGGAATTGTTAGGTGCAGACACACGCCAAGACAAGTGTGAGAAATCCACTAATTAAATAAGAGCCACAACTAATTGCTTAATTAATCATGTAACTTTCAAGAATTTTGTGCTTTTGGGGTTTAAACAAGACAAGAATGTAAAGATATCTCCTTGTGCTTGAGAAAACAGTGAAAGCCATTTTGTTATGTTTTTATAGATCAGAAAACCAAAATCAACTGATTAATTAAAAAAAAAAGTCATGAGATTAACACCACCTCAAACTCTGGCAATAAGGTAAATGTTTGAAGGGGTGAATAAATAAATTAAATCTGAGAAATATAACATGGAACTTTTAAATTATAAAAGTCTCTAATAGCATCATTTCAGAGTCACCTCCTTTAATAAAACCTTTGCACAGGACTTGAACTTGAAGTTGAAAAGTATCATAAATTTTAGATGGTATACATAATTAGTCTTCCCTCATCCTATTTTGTGGCTTTGAACTCATAGAAGGAAGCTTTAACTAAATTCCTGAGCAATATACTGAACACACCAACACTATTATGAAAACATCAGTAATGATCTGTAAAAATCTGAAAGAAAGAATATATACAGTACATGATGCTCATTTGTATCATTGCAATAACCTTGTCCCAGTCGATACTGTGTATGAATTTTAAATGAAAATTTCAGTGATATGAGTAATTAGAAAGCTTTTGTACTTAATTCTTACCTGGATTTTATGAAATATATAAATATTTCTCACATTGTATAAAGGTAGCATATTTTGTTTTGCCTGTTACTTCCATGAATGTCTGCACATGGAGTGTCTAGATTTATTATTTAAACATTTACTGTATTCACTTATATAAAAGTGAGTGACTTATATATTCATTGCAATCTCATCAAATAAATCTAATTGCATGGTAGAGTATTTTATTTTATGCTATCATTCGTCACTCATGAGGTTCCCACAGCCCTTCATAACCTATTCGTAGTAACCTGGGTTACCTGGTTACCTGGGGAGCAGGTAACCCAGGGCAGGTTTATACTCAAAAGTTTGAATTAGATTTTTCATTACATTCTGCTTTTAAATAAAGGAACACATGTAATATTATTAACATTATGTTTTACTGATCTACTTGGAGACATTTTTCTTTGTCTCCAGTTGTATGATTTCCCAGGCCAAGAATTACCAGTTTTCTAATCATCACACACTGTTTCTATAACAGAGTGAAAAGAGATGTTTCACTGCTTTGCTATTTTTTAAAGCATTATTACTTAATGCCAAGAGACAAATGGCAGTGGAAAAGCGGAAGAGAGGAAGAACTATCTGTTTTCCCTGACACCAAGTCCCTTTATCCTCCACCTCCTCTGGCGTTACTAGGAATTACTTATCCTTCCTGGTGATATTCCTGACAACGCAGCACTAAATTTTGCCTCCCTCACACATTTCCCTCCTAGTGAGTCTGTGTGTGTGTGTGTGTGTGTGTGTGTGTGTGTGTGTGTATCTGGGACACAGGTTTATTTAAGGAAAGGCGTTGGTGGCATTTGTGTCACCTGAGGCTCTTATTCTCCCTGTGAGGGATGGTGCCACTAATCACTATTAGCATTGATACAGTATGCAGATCAGAAGGTATTATAATCCTGTTTTTTCAGTGGAGTTTTGTGCTCATGCCTTTGAGGTTCATACTTTTCACAATTTTTACATACCTTTGTTGGAAACCAAGTTTTCCTCTTGTAGCTTTTTTCAGTGGTGTCATATTAGTAACTGGCTGACTTACTTCTGGATATTATGACATGAAATGCAATTATCTATACATCAGTCTTTCCCCTGAACTCACCATAGACGTAGAGTACATATTCAGCACTGCTGGTCCCTAGGTGGTTGCTAGCTTCACAGCGGTAGGTGCCATTGTCTGTCTTGTTAAGTGAAGTAAAGGTAAGCTCTCTTCCTTCTACAATCACCCTGTCCAGGTCAGGAAGGTCACCTCCGTCTTTTGTCCACATCACAGGATCTGGCCTGGGAGGTAAGAGAATGAGTAAGAGCTAGCATGCTACATATAAGTGTACTGTATAAAACACCATATAAACGGATGATGTCAATCAATTCATGCAAAGTTTGAGAGACTTACGAAGGGTTTCCTTTGGACACACATTCCAGCTTTAAGTACTGACCCTCCTGAGGGACTGCAAGGGAGTGGACGATCTCCACACGAGGAGCATCTAGGACAAATAGAGAGAAGGTTCAAACTGAGGGAGGATAATATAAAACACATCAATATTATTTTATCATTTTCTTGACATAGATGTAATGTAAAATAGTAAAGAGGCCAAAACTGATTGATCTTATTTTTTTTTTATCTTAAAAACAAAACAAAATAAAGAAACAATAAAAAAAAAAAAAAAGTCTCATTTAGGATCTTCAGAATTTGCTAAAATATAACACTTAGATAATCATGGTAATTCCGGATACGTCATTATAAGAATATGTCCGGATTCAGACAATACATGGAGATTTTAATGGACATTAAAATAGTGAATTTTCTCCCAGACAGCTGGATAATATATAAATGAAATACTAGTAAGCCTAATGTAAAAATATAAATGAGAGATCACAGAAAATCAGCTCTGAAATAATGTATTTACATACAATGATGCAGATCTTATTAGTTGGAATGTTCTCTAACTGGGTTTAACAGCCATAAAAGCACTCATTACTATGGTCATTTATAGTACTTACTGCCTTTAATTGGTTTGAATTTTCCCTCATACATTATGCTCATGTGTACACTTCATATATGTGTTTGAGTGCTTGCATGTACTTTGTGTGTACACTCACAGTGGACCTCCAGTACTTCAGTGGCCTGCTGTGGTGCCTGTGCGAGTGCAACATGGTCCACTCTGCAGGTGTAGGCCACTCCATCATCATTTCTGTCCACTTGCAGCTGTAGAGAGCTCCGTACTGTAAATGTCTTCCCACTTGCATTCACCTCTTTGGCACCTTGGGAGAGAATGGCATTCTGTCACAGATGCAGCACATTTATCTTGCAAGGTGTGATAGCCACAAACCAATGTGTTACAAACACAGCCAGATTCCCTCCTGGTGTTCTTTTCATATACAAGACCTGGGCCTACTAGACATGGGCCTATCATGCAAAACAATTAGTCCCTAAAAATACATTTCAGATTTTAATTTCAGTTATAGCTTAATCAAAACAAATTTCACTAGTTTGAGAGCAAGGATCATTGTTCCATATTTATGATTAGAGTGACTGAAACTAAGTTGTCTTTAAAACCCAAACAGTGAAAACAAGATCTGTGGAATCAAAAGAGTCATACATTAATAATAATATTTAAAAAAAATCTTTAATAGATTAACTGAAATAGCTACAAGGACTAGAATGTCACTGAGCCACTCTGTATGTACTCTGTGATGTACAGTTCCCGTTTAGCTTCCACCATGTTGCTCTTTATATGAGTGTGTTCTGTACTTCCTTTGTGTATTTCCTTTAACCTTTTGGGGAGTTATGTATACCGTTACTGTAGTAAGAATTATGTGCTGGAAAATGTCTTACCCCCAAAACAGTCAATCAAACCAATGAAATAAAATAAGCAAATAAAAATTGAGCTGTTACTAAGCATTAACACATGCATTTGTGTTTGTACTTGCATTTGAAGCTACAAGATGCTCTGATATTGCTAGAATCATCTTACTGCGCTCCAATTACATGTTGCATCAGATAAGAACAGGTTCCAGACAGCTATCTTTCTGCTCTTTCACTATTATTGTTCTGTAAGGTCACTTTGTTGGATACTGCTTCAGTCAGTGCTCAAACAAAACCCAGCTGCCTCACCTCTAGGTTGGGACTATTTGAATGTAATATGTATGTTTATACTGTTAACATTTTGACTATACCTGTGGCCTCACCTGTCATCTCTGCATGTAGTTCCCTGGGCTCCCACTCAGCTTGTATAAATCACCATTACTTTCATGCACTTCTTATCTATCAGACCTCTTCGTCTGATTCCTCTGCCTAACAACTATTTAAAAAAAACAAAAAAACATTACCAGTGCAATCAGACAGTAATTGGCAGTAATTAAATTAGCCTTTTAGCAAAGTGTCATTATGCACAGTCCTCTTTATCTGTACAATTTGTTCTCAGAGCTATCCCAGCAACACCTGCCTTGTAATGCTAAGCAATCAGTTGATGCACCTCCCTCTGACCCAGGCATTGCAAAGGCAGAGGAAAAATCCTCCAACCAACTGAAGTTTGGAATATTCCTTGATCACATCATTCAGCTTTTCTTTCATTTGCCCCCTAACAATATAGACTTTTGATAAACCAAATGTGTTTGATTCAAAGGTCATAACCTGCCCTCAAGTCTATGACTGCCACATCAGTGTCCTTGAAATGCTGCTGATTGGTGATAAATCTTCCCCCCTAAAAGCAAAATACCTCAAAGGTAGAGAAGTCCTTCAAAACGGAGAAGGAGACTCCGGAACCACCGACTTTCCCTTTTCCTGTCAAACTGTCCTTGAGTACCTTGACCTAACAGATCAGGGTTCCCTGTGCACTATTCAGATGACCACAGTTTCATTGCCATACAAAAATAAAGCACAGAAGTAGACTGAAAATCTCCCACCCAACCGAGTGACTTCTCATGTTACAAATTCTTCTTCTCTCAGTTCCTGGTAGTGTTTTTTTTTCTTTACTAGAAACTTAAAGGTTAAGAAACAGTTACTATTGCAGTGAAACTTTAGCATCTTTTGTAAGGATCTTACATAAAAACTTATGTCAGGAAATGTGACTGCGTTTAGAGAAATTAGAGATTAGAATTTAGAGTAGATGATGACATTAGACAATGTTCTCCGAATGCTTGCGCTGCTGCCTGAAAATAAGGTACAAATGTTCTCCAAAACCTGGGAGCTGTTATATATGCATTATGCAATACAAATTAGCATCCTCTTCCAGACCACACATCTCACACCTAAGTCAACAGTCTTGCACAATTCAACACCAGTAGTTTTATTTTACTTACTGGCTGTCTTACTGGCTGATAATTATCTAAACATATCCACCTCCGAGTAGTTATTTTAAACCATTCTTCCTCACAGTAAAACCTGTTCAGCCAGTCTTTAACACAAGGTGTCTAGTCTCTTTACATTATGCCAGCAGCCAGTTTTTAAAATCATATCAAGTCGCTACATCCTACTCAGAGTCTCTTTTCAAACAAGAAAAGAATTCACTCCTATAATGTATTCAGCTGTCCAGGATTATCTGTGCATTTAGATGTTGCTTTGTAAAAACATGTCCTTCTTTTTCTGTTTTTATATATCATAGAAAATTAAAGGAAGTATTAGTGTACTGTATGTACCGTCTCTCTCATGCTGACCGCCTTTGTTTGTACCTCCTAAAGAGACTGTTTACGCTCCACATCTTTCTCTCCTCTGCTCATCTGCTCCACTTTCTAAGCATACCACCCTACTGTCTCCTCTCTCTCTCAATTCTGCCAATCAACTATTCTGCTCAGCCACTTCCCCCAACTGAGGCAATGAGCCCGCCTCCCCTAGAGATGAATGACTGACAGGTCTGCAGTGTTAGCAACATCCATGCAAACAACAGGGGAGAGGGAAAATGGCTACATTTCACAAAGAAGATACAGGAGACAGCAGAGAGTGAAAAAAAAGAGGAGGGCTAAAAGAAACAACATATAACTTGTAATATCAATTGTTTGCTTTAAGACTGCTAACATCTTCTTTCCATTTCCATTAATTATCCCAGGACACACACACACACATTTTATCTATCTATCTATCTCTCTCGGAACATGAGCCACACATATATAACTAAAGCCACACTGGCTCGGACATTGCCCGGCTTAACAAGGTCCATGTCAGGTGTTGGGGAACCAGGCATACTGATGAGAAGTGGAGTATTGGAACAAGGCATACATGGACAAGGACTGAGAATATGCCAGCCGACCCAATGAGAGAGGTTATATGCAACGCATGTGGGAACTATGGATGAGTAGAAGACCAACATCCACGTTGACCAAAAAGCACCTGGTAGCTCAGTGCTACAACATCAATAAAAGAAAGCTACTATCAAAGCTGGAGATTCAGAGGCTACAGAGCAGTGGGAACAATACTAAGCAGTATGGACATAACAAGCCAACCCTGGTAGAAGAGAGCAGTGTAACTGAACTAGATCGGGCCCAACCACCTGCAATTCAATTCAATTCAATTTCACTTCAGTTCTGTCATTAAATGCAATAGTGGTGTATAAACACATGGAGAGTGAAGAGAGGTGAATGAAAAAGAAATGCTCAGTGCATCATGGGAGGCCCCAGCAGCCTGAGCCTATTGCAGCATAACTAAGGGATGGTTCAGGGTCATCTGATCCAGCCCTAACTATAAGCTTTGTCAAAAAGGAAAGTTTTAAGCCTAATCTTAAAAGTAGAGAGGGTGTCTGTCTCCCAAATCCCAACTGGGAGCTGGTCCTACACAGGGCCTCCCATTCTACTTTTAGAAACTCTAAGAACCACAAGTAACCCTGCAGTCTGACAGCAAAGTGCTCTATTGTGATAATATGGTACTATGAGGTTTTAAGATATGATGGGGCCTGATTATTTAAGACTTTGTATGTGAGGAGAAGGATTTTAAATTAAATTCTTGATTTAACAGGTAGTGAAGAGAAGCTAATATGGGAGAAATTTGGTCTCTCTTTCTAGTCCCTGTCAGTACTCTCGCTGCAGCATTCTGGATTAACTGAAAGCTTTTCAGGGAGCTTTTAGCACAACTTGATAATAATGAATTGCAATAGTCTAGCCTAGAAGTAATAAATGCATGAACTATTTTTGATCAATTATCTTGATCAAAAATGACTCCAAAATTCCTCACAGTGTCACTGGAGGCAAAAGTAATTCCATCCAGAGTAAATATCTGGTTAGATGCCACATTTCTAAGGTTTTTAGGGCCAAGTACAGTAACCTTAGTTTAGGAAGTAGGAAATTAGAGGTCATCCAGGCCTTTATGCCTTTTAGACATGCCTGTAGTTTAACTGATTTGTGTCATCTGGCTTCATGGATGAATACAGCTGGGTATCGTCTGCATAGCAATGAAAGTGTATGCTAGGAACAACTGGACCAGATGTGGAAGGTAAAGTCCAAAGTGGTCCCAGTGGTAATAGGAGCATTAGGAGCTGTAACTCCCAAACTAGAAGACTGGCTCCAGTAGATTCCAGGCACAACATCAGAGGTCTCTGTCCAGAAGAGTGCAGCTAAGATACTGCGCAGAATCCTCAAACCCTCAAACACACACACACACCACCCCCACAGGGGTGTGAGAGATTTTTCTTTTTTTTAACCTGACAGCTGTTTTTGACATTGTTTGTCTTCTCACATGTTTTCAAAGAGGATTATAAGTTGGTGTTTACATTTTTAAAAAAAAATTACTTTATGTAAATTAAAACATTGTGATGACTCGAATTTAAGTACTTCAATCATTGTAATATGCACTCAGAAATAACCTAATATTCTGACTAGTTTTTATTGTAGACTGGGTTTCAACAAAAAAATTAAAAAAAAATCGAGTTAGTTGTTAGCGTATAATATCACTATATCTGAGGCGGTTCTTTGATCGTAAATAAAATACACTTGCACTGAAACAAAACTGTAGGAAAGATTGAGAAACTGACTTCTTATACTGTATATTTTGGCTGTGGATTCCTTTAGCTTCTATGTCATGGAATTTTAAATGGTCTCTGATTGCCTGTGTGTGATTCAAGATAAGAGCACAGAAACTGACTGACATAGTTGCTCAAAGTTTAATTTCATTAACATTATAATTCCCAAGTCTTCTGAGATCCACTTTGAGAACATAATCACAGTTGTCTAACAGCAAGTAAGACTTTATCAATAAAGAGCAGCAATCAGCATGCACTCTGTGTATGCACAAAAGTGTGTGTGGAAGTGTTTGGGTGAGAGGTGGTGTAATTGGTCTATAAATACAGTATCTTATCATATTTTAAACACAGCTGAAAGGAGCAGCTGCCATTGAGGTGCCATTAAAATTCAGGCTTGTCAATTGAAAAAGACAGAAAAACTCAGCTCAGAGTTACATATCAGACATATCACATTCATTGGCTTGAATAAGCAAAGATTCAGTCATTTTCTTTTTCATGAAGACTATTAAGACTACTAGGAATTATTGGACATGAATATCATCCCAGAGAGGTACACTAAATATGGCAAAAAGTGAACCATTCTGTGAAAGTCAATAATTGCAAATGTTTCAGAAAACTGCAAACTGCCTCAGGTGGCAAATATTATAAGCAGACACAATTCTGTATGGGAAAGCACTGCAGGGGCTCACTTAAGTAACATTTCCAAAAACAGTGATCAGATTGTGTCATTAAAAAAATAAAACCTTGGGGGTCAACACAAGTTAAAAGATTACAATGTTAAAAAAAAAAAAAAGAAAAAAAAGGCTGTACCCGCCTGAAGGTGGTGAAGATACAGCTGAGCATGAAGGCAAAGCTTTACTATTAAATGTTCCTAACCTCACCTATGGCCATGAGCTGTAGCTAGTGACACTGTGGACACAAGCGGCAGAAATGACCCTCTTTTGAAGGGTGTCTGGGCACACCCTTAGATATACGGTGAGGAGCTCAGTCATTCAGAAAGGGCTTAGAGTAGAGCCACTGCTCCTCAGCATTAAAAAGAGTCAGTTGAGGTGGTTTGGGCATGTCAGAAAGAGGCCCTGGGGCCAACCCAGAGAGATTACGTCTCTTGCCTGGCATGGGAATGCCTTGGTGTCCCCTCAGAAGAGCTGGAGGCGGTGGCTGGGGAGAAGGTAGCTTTGGCATCTCTGCTTAGATTGCTGCCACCACGACCAGGACCCGGATAAGTGGTAGAAAATGGAAGGATGGATAAATGCAAATAATGATATTTAGAAAAAAATTAATACAGTAGCAAATCATTGCATTTTTTATTCATATTCATTTTTATTTATTCTTGTTACATTTACACTTTGACTTTGTACAATCAATAATATAAAAAAGGACGAAAAAATGGTGCCAAAAAAAGAACCATCGTGCCATATTCACCTGTGGTACATTTTTTCCACAAATAGCCTGGTAGTATTTGGCTGTGACTGCGGCACGCTGTTCTGTGGGTGGGTGCTCATAGCTTTGCATCAGTGGTGTGAGCCAAGACAGCCTTGGAGGATTAGAAATGGAAATGACAGGCGTACAATGTGAGAATCTGACCCTTTTATGCAATTTCACAGGAGAGAGTTGAAGCCGAAGAAGAGAACATAGAGGGACCAACAAGAGAGACTGAGGAGGTCTGCTGGGGTTGTGGAGGAATCATGAACAACAGTGACAGACCTGACTAATCCTGGCGGCAGGGGTCTGAGGGCTGACTCAACATTCCCTGAACTGCATCCCATCTGAGAATTAAAGCAACTTGCTCAGGCAAAAACAATGTAAAATCTTCTGTGGGTGAGTGTGAGAATAATCAAAATATATGCAAGACTAAACACTATTTTAAATTTAAATACACAATATTACCAGGAAATATTGGTAGATTAGAACCTATCTATGTGGTTTCCTGTGCCTGTCAGATGAGCTGCATAACAATAAGGATGAGTAAACTTTAAAACAAGAGCAAAAATACACAGCAAACCCCCCGCTCCAATGAGGTGTGGAGATGATATATTGTGCTGTCCACCATCTTCTCGCTCATTCCTGCTACTGTGCAGTGTTCAGGGAGCTTGCCTGCATCTTCCCCTGACTGACCTGCCTTACCAGCTAGACTCTGTGTTTAACTGACATGTGACTACAACCAGGGAACACTGTTAAATGTTAGGAGACTTTCTATCAGTGCCTGGCAGACCAGTATCATAATGTCCTTTCTGACATCAAACTCCCTGAGCATTCACAGCTAAGAATTGTCTACTGTGGATTCATGAAGATAGCTTTCCACTCCAAAAGGAGAGGTCTGGTCAGTCTCAGTGCCTTGACATTTAAAAAATGGACAGGTGCTCCACCTCTAGGATGTTGCTCTTAATGGGCATAGACAGTGGGTGTACCAGTATGATCTCTTCTTCTGTGCTCAAGTCTAAGTCTGTTAACCTCATCACACATTCTTATGCTTCCAGGATGAGTCAGATATACCTTTGACGAAAGAAGGGTAAGGGATGCCTGAAATATCTGGGCTGCAGATACCCTACATTGCCAAAAGTATTCACTCATCCATCCAAATCATTGCATTCAGGTGTTCCAATCACTTCCATGGCCACAGGTGTATAAAATCAAGCACCTGGGCCATGCAGACTGCTTCTACAAACATTTGTGAAAGAATGGGTCGCTCTCAGGAGCTCAGTGAATTCCAGCATGCTCCCGTGATAGAATGCTACCTGTGCAATAAGTCCAGTCGTGAAATTTCCTCACTACTAAATATTCCACAGTCAACTGTTAGTGGTATTATAACAAAGTGGAAACACAGCAACTCAGACAGAAAGTGGTAGGCCACGCAAAATCACAGAGTGGGGTCAGCAGATGCTGAGGGGCATAGTGGTGACATAGAGGTCACCGACTTTCTGCAGAGTCAATAGCTACAGACCTCCAAACTTTATGTGGGTCAGATTAGCTGAAGAACAGTGCGTAGAGAGCATCATGGAATGGGTTTCCATGGCTGAGCAGCTGCAACCCAGGCCTTCTCGTCCAACATCAGTGTCTGACCTGACAAATCCGTTTCTGGAAGAATTGTCAAAAATTCCCATAACACTCCTAAATCTTGTGGAAAGCCTTCCGAGAAGAGTTGAAGCTGTTATAGCTGCAAAGGGTGGGCCAACATCATGGATATATATATATATATATATATATATATATATATATATAGAACGCTGCTGGATAGCGTAGTGATAAGATTGCCCGAGAATGAATAGGAGCGAGAACAGGAACCATCGTGGAAAGACAGGCCCCTGCATGGCATGTACCATCGGCAGTTAGAAGACGTGGCTGATGTTGAGAAATCCTACCAATGGCTGGACAGAGCTCGACTGAAAGACAGCACAGAGGCGCTAATCATGGCAGCATAGGAACAAGCCCTAAGCAGACGATCGATAGGCTGGGGTCTATCACACCAGGCAAGACCCCAGGTGCAGGCTGTGCCGAGATGCCCCTGAAACAATCCAGCACATAACAGCGGGGTGCAAGATGCTAGCAGGCAGGGCGTACATGGAACGCCATAACCAAGTGGCTGGCATACTGTACAGGAACATCTGTGCCAAGTATGGCCTAGAAGTCCCAAGGTCAAAATGGGATACACCTCCAAAGGTGGTTGAGAATGACTGAGCTAAGATCCTGTGGGACTTCCAGATACAGACAGACAAACTGGTGATGGCTAACCAACCAGACATAGTAGTGGTGGACAAGCAGAGGAAGAAGGCCGTAGTGATAGATGTAGCAATCCCGAGTGATGGCAACATCAGGAAGAAGGAACACGAGAAGCTCGAGAAATACCAAGGGCTGAGAGAAGAGCTAGAGAAGATGTGGAAGGTGAAGGCAACAGTGGTCCCCGTGG
>VUQI01056527.1:0-11299 GCA_015106735.1 Paratilapia polleni
AATTAAGGTGGTCTTGAGCAATAGTTCTCCAGACTTTCTGAAGGTCTTTCAAAGTTTTTCTTGGGACATTGGCTGCTTTTTCACTCATTTTCTATCCAGTCCTTTGTACCTGACCATTTTCAGAGGATTTTTTTGTTTGTTAAGCCACTTCACACTGACCTATAAATCATTCAAGCATAAAAAAGGCACCTAACTCAATGGATGAACCTGTGTTGTGTTTACACATAACAGACAATTTAGCCAAGAACCAATTTTAAATTGTATCTTTGGGCACTTTGTTAAACACACCATTTGTTTCTTTCTATGAAAAATGCCAAAGATAACACAGTTTGACAGGCATAAAATTGTATTTTTGCACCAACAAGGTGATTCCCAAAGAGCTACTAGCCAAAAACTTGGCATATCTTGGCATGGTGTGCCATGCGTTGTTAAAAAAACATGAGGAAACTGGACAAGTGGAGGACAAAAGAAGAAGTGGCAGGCCTAAAAAAAAACTATCTACAGCAGATGAACAGTATCTGAAAGTCATGTCCTTAAGAAACAGAAAAAAACAGCAAAGACCTAACACAGGACCTGAGAGATGCATCTGGCCCTTCAGTTGATCCATCTACTGTTCACCGAAGCCTCATCAGAAATGGTCTCAGTGGAAGGGTGGCTGTCAAGAAGCCATTCTTAAGGAAGGGAAACAGGGAGAAAAGGCTGAGGTATGCCAAATTACAATGCAGTACAAGCATACCTGGGGGGCGTTGAAGCCTATCCCAGCTGCCATAGGGCGAGAGGCGGGGCAGACCCTGGACAGGTCGCCACTCTGTCGCGGGGCTAACACAGAGAGACAGACAACCATTCACACTCACATTCACACCTACAGTCAATTTAGAATTACCCATCAACTTAACCCCACGTTAGCACGTTTGCACGCGTTTCAATAAATTGCTGCAACTAATTCTCAGTTTCCTAGCGAAACATAAAGAAATGAGGTGTTGGCTCAAGACTTTAGCACAGTACTGTACATTTATTTTTTTAAGCATAAATGCAGGGGTAGAACAATCTAGCACAGTGTTCCAGCACAGTAGATTAATAAGTAAATTGTGGTTTCATACATAGAGTTCATTTTTGTTTGCTTCAGCCTATCGTTCCTTCCCACTGATGGCATCAAGATATTTACTCATCAAATCAGAAAGTAATTACACCCCTCAGTCCGATCCTCATTCTCAAAGCACATAATTTTTTTTCCCTCTCATCTTTCAAATGCAATGCTTCAAACAGAAGACCTCAAAAAGATATCACCAAAAATGTAACCACAGATATCACCAAAAAAGCTGTTTTTATGCAACTTGGCTATCAGTATTGGTTGCTAATGGTGCAGTACATGTATTATCCATTTAGAAAGTACATATTTAAATGTCTGATAACTTTACTCTCAAAGATGGAAGAAAGAGCTGACTCAAGAAGAAGATGACAGATTGCTTTCTTGGGTAAGGACAGCTCAGCAAATGACATTTGAAAAATTGGAAGAAATATAAAGCTTGCTTAAGTATTTTTAACTATACAGTGAAAATGATGATGCTTCTCAACTATGAAGTTAATTCTTATTGTTAAATATCTTAGACAATAAATCAGAATCAGAATCAGAAATACTTTATTAACCCCCTAGGGGAAATTGGAAAGCCTGTGTGAGAATACTGGACAGTTTAAATAAGGTCTGTAGTATTAATAGTCACTGTTAGGTAATGTAGGTTAGTTAGCAGTCATAAGTTAGTTTTTTAAGCTAATAATGATCCAATACAGACTTAAAACTATGGTTAGGTGTTGGAAAGCAACCATGAAAGTAGGATAAACCAAGCAGCATCTGCCAGTATACAGAATGGAGATGACTAAATCCACAAAGAGCAGTAAACCTTAGCCACAGCAGCGGCACAGGTCAGCGGTCCACAAAGAAAACAATACACTGAGATTTGTGTACACATTTACATATTCCTGTACAGGAAGACAGAATATTTGTACACCCTTTAACAGTTTCACACTTTCTTTAATACATTACTTTAATACATTATACTTGAAATACATTGAATACATTTGCACTTTTCTTTACACAGTCACAAATTAAACACATTCACATATTTGCAAGACTGCACTCAGGTACATATTGAGAGACCAATTTACAACTCTTCACGCATACTTTGCAAATCATATTGCTACAGTAATACCCCCATATGTGTGAAACCATCGTCTCACTGTTTCACAAACAACTGAGAACTTCAAGTGGTAAATTTGCTATTGTTATCATTACAAACTGCATGTTTTTTGCCTAAGATCAGAAAGCTCAGCTTTTAGAGGGTTTAACAGTGTTAAATGAAATCACCTTGGATTGCGCTGACATTTAGGGACATTTCAAACATATTCTCTGGAACAAATCTAGTGCTAAACCTGTTGGAGAAAAAGTTGTGGACAATAGGGAATTATTACCATTTTCAGATTTGATTGGTAGGTTTCACGACTCATGATCTTTCTGAAGTGAAGCTCAATGGTGGGCTGGTTTGATTCACCAAAACACTATGGTAAGGCTAGGAAAGAAATTAGACTCAAGATAAACACTCACTGGCAACTTTTTTGGCTTCTAGTACCAGGCTGGACACTCTTCTGCCTTCAGAACTGCCTTAATTCTTCATGACACAGATTCAACAAGGTGCTGGAAACATTCATCTGAGATTTTGCTCCATATTGACATGATAGCATCACACATCCATGACGTAATTCTCCCGTTCCACCATATCCCAATGGTGCTCGATTCACGATCAGAGGGGCGTGCTTAGCGAGCTATGTTGAGCTCTGTGTCACGAAAGTGGCTCTCTTTTAAGTTTTTAGTGGATTGAACTGACAGTTAGGGACATTCTGACCAAAATGTAGGATGAGTTGAGAGAGGTAATGAGAAATGATTTTTAGTTTCTGATTTCTAAACCTTAAAGTGCTTCTGTTACATTGTGGTAAGAATCAGGGTATTACTCATGCTGAAATTTGTCTGGGGAAAAGTTTAAAAAACAGAATGTACACAGGACTGAACAAATCCTGAAAGTGCATTCTCTATTCAGCAGGCAGTGCTGTACTGTGGAGTTCCTGTAAAACCCTCTTTGAATTGCATTTAGTGCTGCCAGAAAATTCTACCAGTGAGGGCTTTTACTGGTGATTTTCAGTGAGTAGAGTCCTGTGAAGATCTAGATTATTTGTGATTATCACTTATCATACGTCCCACACAGGAAGTACAGTTACTAGGATTTCTCTTATCCACTTTCTAATTCTACTACCATTCTACTACCATCAATATGTGATTCATAAATTACAAACACTTTTGGCAGCAGAATTACTCTGGAGTCTGACTTAAAGGATATGTTTCTTCAATAATTTATGAGAGTCATAAAGTAGTACTTTATGAGCTCATATTGTTCATTAAAACCACTGACGTGGAATGTGCTGAATTACATAACCAACATTGATTGTCCCACAGTACTAATCCAGTCTGGACACAGCTTTTTCACCTTTGCATAGATCACTGAACCATTAGAAAGCTTTGCAGTGGAAATGCTTAATGTTCTCTCAACATGAGTTTGAATGTTAGACTAGGACTGAGTTCCCTGAGATCTCCACGAAGAGATGCTGCTGAAGTGTGGGTGCTGAGGCAGCTACAGGCAGCTACCTGCGTCTTAGACACTCAGAGTGAGAGCTGCTTTAAAGCTTAACAAAAGTTGGTGCCAGTTCCATGGAGTGATTTTCAGTGGCTGAAATCCAGGTGCTGCCAAGGTTCAGGAAGTATCCTTTTCAGCCTCATTTGAATTTGACTGCAAATATGCACAGGAATTTTTCCACCACTTCGATGGAAAGAGACGCACCACCTCAGGTAGAAGCTGAGGATTTCAAGTGGTTTCAGGTCTTACCAGTTGTCTCTTGTCTATTTTCTCTTGTCAAGTACTCAAGAACAATGTTTTAAAAGATCTATTGTGATTAATTATTACACAAAGTAATAGTAATGACACTAATAGGAGCTTAGGACAATATAAGACTGGGGCACCTGTTGTTATAGAAGTGACAGCTCTGTTGCTGGACACATGTCCAGAGGTTCTGGTGAACTCTTGCTGGAGGCAGGATATTGGCCAATGGCAACAGACCCACATTCAGTTTAGCAGACAGTGCTATAGCCTGGAGTCTCCAAAAATCCCTCACTTAATGGTTTTGGTGCAACCAGAAAATCCCAGCAGTGTGATGATCAGGATTGCTTGTGATGTTTATTTATTTATTTTTTTTAAAATTTTGTTTCAGGGAATTTAACTAAAATTTAGTTATTTTAATACACCTCTGCTTCTCTTCCTGATGTCTCCCAAATCATTCAATCAATGCAATATCTGTTTGTTTTTTTTAAATACTCAAAATACTAATAATTTTGATTTGTCTGCTTCATTTCATCATTTCAAGGTATCAAAATCTATATCCCGATATGCTCATCATCACAACACTATGACCTCTAGTAGGTCAGTATCAGATATCACAGAGCTCTAGTCCACAATCTCACCTGCATAAACTCCCCTGCACATCACTCAGTTTTTGATTTTACTCAGCGACAGAGTTTAAATCAAACAGGCTTCGGTTCCAAGCAAACCTCACATCAGCAAATGATTTCACTGATTAGCATAATGTCAACCAGGCAGGAGGTGCTTGTCATATAAAATCAGCTGCTTAGTGATCTTTAGGTAAAGCCTGCATGCTCTCTGACTCATGTGGAACACAGATGCTTATTTCTGCAGTACTGTACCAGACTCTCCGAAACTTAAAATATGGAAAGCAATGTGTTGATGAAGCTGTTACGATGGTGGTGGGAGTCCCACCAGCACTGAAAAGGCTGAACATATGGTTCATCCTGTGATGTGATATAGAATGTCTGCAACCCAAGCAGATGCAGGAATCAATGCCCAGCCACGATGCAGATCTAACTGTATCGTCTGCTAATACATATTTGAACTGCGCATTACTTGTACTGTGTGGGATGGCGATAAATACTGTATGTACATATGTTTATGTAAACAGTCTCCATATGTGTTCAAGCTGCACCAAAGGAACCCCCGCAGGAGCTGAGTGCTGACCAGGCACGTGCAGGCATGGAGAAAACTAAGAGAGAGAGAGCGAGAGTGAGAGAGGAAGAATAAGGAGAAGAAGAGACAGTTTGTAATGAGGATCCTTTTGCCAAGGAAGGAGGGGGCGTCTCCTGACTGTCTTAATAAAGCAGGAGGTGAATAGCAGTGGGATTGTATTAAAGATGTGCTCAGCTGTCTAGATCATATCCATCATATTCATACAAAAAAGAAAGAGAGGAGGATGGTGAACATATGGTAAACATGAAAACAGACATCAGTACAACGAGATTATTAAACCATTTGATATATATTAGGCTGGAGGAAACATTAAATTGATTTACTTCACAGTAACATGGTGCAATCAAAATGCTGTGCCATTGTGGTCAAATGTTTTAGGTTGCTGCAATGTGGATCCTGTCAGGCAATCCCAGTGTTTTATACTTCAACATAAAATTGCTCATGATATTGGGACCTAAATCTGTTTACACAGTTACATTATGGGGACTTGTCCTCCTTATTGGGACATAAAGTAAGTCCCCATAACATAAATCATTAAATTTTAGGTTGAAGACAGCACATGCTGCTGGGCAGGAGAAGGTCAGAGAGGAGATTGGGTTTTCTGAGTGAAAACAGTCCCTATAGAAACCTGTAGAAAAGCAGAAAGTGAGATATGGTTCTATGGAGCACATGGGAAAAGCCCTTCAAAGCTGATTCCTAATCCTTTTCTATCCCAGACCTCCTCCCTTCTCCTTCTCTCAGTTTAATCTCCGACACTGCATTAACATTTAAATTTTTCCACGGCTATTTGAATCTATCCTATGCTGCGACCACCTAGATTTATGCATTTATACTAATTACCTACTGCTGGGATGGGAGTGGATGGTTTAACCTTCTCACAGCTAATTTCTCATGATTTCTCCAATGCCTCAGTAGAGCCCCATTGGGGGGGTGGGGGGTGGGGGGGGGTGTGACCTTTTCTAAATTTATTATCAGCAATATAAACAAATTGACACTAATCAGGATAATGTGATGACACCTTTAAAAACATCTCAGTTTTTAAAGTTTCAGTTTGGAGTACCAGATGGCAATAATGAAACTGACTGAATATTTTATTGGGTTGTATTTTCAAAACATGTTTTTTAATCTCAGACATGTCCTCTGGAACAAATCTAGTGCTAAACTTGTTGGAGAAATAGCTGTGGACAATAGGGAACTATTACCATTACCAAATGGGATTACCATTTTCAGATTTGATGTGCCTGTTGTCAGGACTTAAAAAAGCAGAAAAAGTTGATTGCTAGGTTTCATATGACTTCATGGACTAGCTCATGAGCTTTCTGAAGTGAAGCTCAATGGTGGGTTGGGTTTACTCACCAAAACACTATGGTAAGGTTAGAAAATAAATTAGTTCATTAATAAACACAAATATTTATAATAGTCTGCACAGCATCAAGACATTTTTTTTGGTATACCTTGCTAGTACTGTGTTGGACCACCTTTTGCCTTCAGAACTGTCTTAATTCTTCGTGGCATAGATTCAACAACAAGCTAGAAATACTCTTCAGAGATTTCGGTTCATATTGACATGATAGCATCACACAGTTGCTGCATCCATGATGTGAATCTCCCGTTCCACCACATCTTGAAGGTGCTCTATTGGATTGAGATCTGGTGACTGTGGAGGCCATTTGAGTACAGTGATCTCATTGTCATGTTCAAGAAACCAGTTGGAGATGATTTGAGCTTTGTGACATGGTACGTTATCCTGCTGGAAGCAGCCATCAGAAAATGGATATGCTGTGGTCATAAAGGGATGGGCATGCTCAGTAATGATACTCAGGTAGGCTGTGGTGTTTAAACTATGCTCAGTTGGTATTAAGGGACCCAAAGTGTGCCAAGAAAATATCCTCCACACCGCCACCAGCAGCTTGAACCACTGAAAGCCGGATGGATCCATGATTTCATGTTATTTGCGCCAAATTCTGATCCTACCATCCAAATGTCATAGGAGAAATCGAGACTCATCAGACCAGGCGACAATTTTTCCACTCTACTATTCTCCAATTTTGGTGAGCCTGTGTAAACTGCAGCCTCAGTTTCCTGTTCTTAGCTGTCAGAAGTTGCACCTGGTGTCGTCTTCTGCTGCTGTAGCCCATCTGCTTCAAGGATTGACGTGTTGTTCTGGATGCTGTTCTGCATACTGTACATTGGTTGTAGAGGTTATTTGAGTTACTGTTCCTATCAACTCAAAGCAGTCTGTCAATTCTCCTCTGACCTCTGGCATCAACAAGGCATTTTCACCCAGAGAACTGCTGCTCACTGGATATTTTCTTTTTCAGACCATTCTCTGTAAATGTTACAGATGGGAACCAACAACCACGCCACATTTAAAGTCACTTAAATCACCAGCTCATCTTGACCAGACTAAATGCATGAGTTGTTGCCATGTGATTGGCTGATTAGATATTTGCGCTAACGAGCAGTTGGCCACTTTTTTAAGTGCACCTAATGAAGTGGCTGATGAGTGTATGCTGTGTAAGCCATTTGGACAAAGTATCTTATTTCCTGACACCTTGCAACAATCTACATATTGTTATCTGACCCAAGGAGCCCAATTTATAGCATCGGCACAGGGATCAGTGAGACTGTGGGCAATGTTATTACACAGCAAAGCAAAATGCTTTGAAATTAAGCATTTTGCTGGTTTTCTAGTGGGAAGTTTTTTTTAAAGGTTCAGGAAGACAGGAGTGACACAAAACTCCAAACCACAAAAAATACGTAGGAGCTACAAAACTACTGAGAGCCCAGCAACTTTGTAAATTGTAGTGCTTTCTCTCGGGTCTCAGAGATGCTCAGGTTAAGCCAGCAAATACATAGGAAGAGGAGACTGTCGTGGGTTGGCTGTAGTCTGCCAAGAATCTTATTTGCCCTGTTGTGAGGCTGTAGTAGAAATGAATGCCATCAAAACCTGGCTTGGATAATGCCTGCAAAAAGGTGTCATATTGTGGTTTCAGCTGGGCTAATGAAAAAAAAATACCCTATCTGAGGCCTCAAACACAGGCAAAGTGCCAGGTAGACTCATCAGCTTAAAATCATTTATTTTTTTCATTGTTGTGTGTGCTCACCCTTTGGGCATCTTCTCAGCACAATTAATTTGAGTAGACTTTGTTAAAAGGTCAGTAGTGAATGATAGATTATGTTGTTTTTAATTATATTTTTCTGTAACACCACCGAAAATGAGATAATGAATGAACACAAATACAAACCATTTTTAATGTGTGCTCTACCTGGCAGCAAAGGATAAATAGTTCAGGTTTATTTGCTCATGCTGCATGTATCATGCCACTGAGGTTTATATAGCCTTACTGATGCCCATTAAAACACTCTTTTATACCCCTGACTCCAAAAGTGATTTTACATACAGTGGATAACAGGCGTTGCTAACCTGAAGCGATGTCATATTTGTAATTTTACATTCTCAAAAGTGTCAACGTCAATCAAGTCCAGTGCCATTATGGGTCCAAAAAAATCTGTTGAGACCTTTTACATCTCCATTTCTTTCTGAAGCAGAGCCAAAGCTGACTAATTAGAACGATACTGCTTTTGGAGCTGCATGCTACAGTTACAGTTCTAATTTCAGATTTGTCTGACAGTGGTGCAGCCCATGTGGGTGGTATAAATCCCTCTCAGCTCACATTCAACATTGCCAAGAGAAAAGCCTGAACATCACTGAAGACTGTCACAGAATAAGATGGTACAAGACTATGTTTTTGTCATGTCATTATATATTAAATCCTTCAGGATCAAATTCACATTCTTTTCAGTTTCAAAGAGTGCACTACAACAAAAATATAACATGCATGTGATTAAATTCTTAATAGGAATTCATTAAAAAAATAGTCACTATGTCCTGATTTTATTATGACAGTTGTGCATCCGTTATGAGAAAAGCAGGCTAGGGTCAGTTTAAGGTATTTTAAATGTTAAAACACTGCTAAAACTCCCGTTTCACTGTAATACATTTGAACATACAGTTTGCTGCAGAGTTTCTTGTGCAGTGCACTAGGTGTGACACCGGTTCTCACTGCTCTATTCCACCCCTGAGTGCTGTGAAGCTGATTTATAAGTGGGTGGAGCCCGTGAGCTGCAATCAGCCCATTTCCATCAGCATTATAGCTGCCTGACAACATGCAGCTGTCTCTGATGTGCCACAGAGGGCTGATGGTGCTCTTGTCAGCTCTGCTATTTCACCGCAGCCCTCACTGTGATAAAAACATATAGGTGACACACACACGCACACTTTCCTGGAGTCAGGCATGTAGACACACTTGTAGAATATCTTCGCATCTACTTGATACAAATCACAAATATCGCATAGCATTTATCAGTTTGATTTTTATGTGTTAAATGTGGCATTTTATGGCATTTACTTCATGAGTTACACTTGAAAGTTACTAACTAGCATTTTGTGTCGAGGGACTTGGAACAAGTGAATGAATTTTACAAAATGATGCTTTGATCTAGTTTCAGAATGAGAGCGCACCTAATCAAAGCACTGACTCAACAATGCATCAGTGTTAGGCAATCTCTCTCTACCCGTTTCCTGATGCCGCCTCTCCAGCTGCTCCCACTAACTTGTGATATAATGACATTATACTGTAACCTGATAAATTGTGAACCCAGCTGGCTATATCTGGTTTTGCTTTTACAACAGCTGGGATGCTACATGCGCTGGGCACCTACCACACTGCTGGGGCAAAGCACACAAACCAACAAAAAGCAACTAACAAATTCTGCAATTCTTCTTTTGAGAGTGAAGAAGAGTGAAGATGACATTATTGAATCATTAAATAGCGTTGATTGTCTGGAGGAAAAAAAAAGATGTGTTGCTGCTGAACTAGAGTAGTGCTACTTCTTACTGCTGATTCTGGCCAACAGTTGCTACTATGTTGTCCTGTGTATTTGGGTGCATTTTTTTTTTTCAAATATTTTCTTGGGTTGCTAGTGTAAGCATCCAATTTAAAACACAGACACCTGCATTATCTGCAGTAGTCATCAGGGGGCCAAACCTCTGGTTGCAAAAAGAAGTCATATTGTATAGAGGTCTATGAGAAAATAGCCCTACTTCTTAATTGATTTGTGACCTCAGTAAACATGTTTCTAATGATTTTGTGGTCTCGGCCTCTAGTTTTAAGTAATGTTGAATAGAGCATGATGTTCATTTTGTAGATTATGGTCCCCTTTAGAGCAAACTAGACCATAAAGCAGAGTGTGCTTTAGGGCATGGCTACATCATGAATCGCAGTATTGTCCTGTCTTTGATTTCTCAGTCAGATACACTCTTTGTTGCAGGAACTAGTTCTTTTCTAGCATAACCTGACCTTTAGAGTACCAGGTTAGCTTTGTACAGCGAATTCGCAAAACATTCACACCCCTTCACTTTTTGTGCACTTTATTGTTTTGTCGATTTGATTTGAAATAAAATAATTTTTTTCTTCCAACAATTACCTACAGTTAAAGAATTCTGTGTTATTTATATGTTCCAGTAAAACAACATTATTACTACATGAATACAGGGTCACAGTAGTCTGATCTTTAATATAGCACTTTGTAGAAGCAGCAGTTACGGCTGTATGTCTTCTTGGATAAGTCTACAAGCTTTTTATACCTTTAGTTGGGGGGTTTATTCCATTGCTGATAGCTGAAGTTCTTCCAAAATTGATGGCGTCATTTCAGTGCAAGCAGGGTTAGTAACATAAACTAAAATCAGTTTGTATTTAGGTTATTTAAAATATGTTGTCTATCACACTGCATTGAGGACCTCCTTTAATCACTGAAAGAAATCCTCACTTTTTCAGAAACATGTATGTATTGGATAAATGCTCATCTTTATTGTATGATAAATATAATATAAAGAATTAATTGTGATAGGACTTTTTCATAGCATTAATACATCCCTTTGCAATCACTCAGAGGATTGGTGGGTAGAAATCTTGGCCACACAAATGTAAAAATGTCTCAGCTTAACCATGGTTAAATTTTGTTTTCTTGGCAATTAAATTTTTAGACAGAGCGTAAAATAAAAAATTTGTTCTTCCATTCTGGTACACTGAACATGCAGACATTTATTGATTTTTTTTTTTTTTTTTTTTACCCATCTAACGCATTCAAAATATAAT
>VUQI01056534.1:0-11879 GCA_015106735.1 Paratilapia polleni
TCATGTATCATCTGTTTAGTCATTTTATCATAAGAGACATTACCTTAGTCTACAGATGGATGCTGTCATTATATTTTAAATAGATTTTTGTATAGATTTAGAGTTGAAGAAATAAAGCCATATTTAACATTAAATGTAACAGTTAAGTGTACCGGTGTTGTGTAATAGGTGCAGATATAACAAAGATGAAGAATTTTTGAGCAAATGCTGGATATGTTGTAATTGTGTAGAAATATATGCTTAAGGATATAAAGAAGTGCCATTCAACTGTATAGAGATTAAATGGTACATTTAATAATTTATCTGCTTAACAGTGAAAGGAATTACTGGGAAAACACTATAAACATAATTTTCCATTTTACTATTTACGGAAGTGTCAGTTAATGGTACAGAAAATCTACTGTAAATAAACAGAATTTTCCGTTGTAGAGTTGACGAAAATGTTCGTAATGGTACAGATGATATACTGTAAATCTTCCGTTTTACCATTTACGGAAAAGTCTGAACTTCCATTTAATAAAAAAAAAAAAAAAACGGATAATGTCCTGCCAGAAAATTACCAGGACGTTTTTCTACGGAAACCTTTTTTACAGTGTACTGCCTCACGCTAATTTGCCCCCTTATTAAATCTGGCTCTGTTGTTTTTACTGCACTAGTATGCGTTAGCCTGGTTTTAACAGCACCACACAGGAGGATGGAACCACAATTCAACAGTGTGGACATGTGGACTGCGAATGAATTCTTTTTACACCTCTAATGGTTCTAAGCAGCTTTTAAAGAGGCATTAAGTGATTTGTTTTTGTTATTTTTAACCACTAGGGGTCAGGAGGAGACCAAAAACTGATGTTCCTTGTGTCAAAATTCTGTGAGCCACCAAGAGACATACAAACATATATATGTGTGGGCAGTCCTCTGGATGGTTAAAAGAAAGACATTAATGTGGAAGGAAATAGAAAATCTTTTTTTCTTTTTTGGGTAAATGAACCCCACAGTATAATCTTTGCTAATAGGTTTGCACACAGCAGCCAACTGGCAGTGACAGGAGATAATACGCAGCTAAAGTTGCTTAAAGTGGTGTGGTATTCACCCACAAAATGCTTCAGGTAAATCAGTAGATTAACCAGGGCCACAACACAGAAACTAATAAAGCCAGAGGAACTGTTTTATTGTCATTTTAATTTAAAAATTGTTGCAGCTTTAAAATTCCTTTGGCACTCTACTTTCTGCCACAAATGTTTGTTCCCAAAGAGAGACATCACTGATGAATGAGTCATTAAATCAAACGGGAACGACTCGGAGCAGCTGGTCACCGCGACTGTGACAAACACAAATGTGGTGAGTTCAGGACAAATTGATTGTTTCTCTCATTTCCCTCCCCCGTATGGATTTTCTGTTTGACATGAAGGAGGAGGAGGAGGGAACAAGGGGAGAGGCAGAGATGTAGAGAATGGAGTTGCTATGGTGACATGGGCACACCGAGGCTGGTGTGTGTGTGTGTGTGAAGACAAGTTTGTTGGAAAATCTGTACAACGTTTTAAGAATAGGCTTAAACCAGGGGTCTCAAACGTGTGACCCAGGGGCTAAAGCCAGCCCACCAAAGGGTTCAGCATGGCCCACTCGATGCTTTGGAAAGTGTAAAAGTTGTAGTGAGGTTATTACTCTGTCAGATTTTTCTGTGCAATGCACTGGTCATAGGGCGAGTGGCGGGGTACACCCTGGACAGGTCACCAGTGTGTTGCAGGGCTAAATCTAGACAAGTTGTTTAAATCATGATTAAAAATACTAATTTTCTTTAAAGGAATTGGGATAAGGGGTGTCTTTAACTTGAGGTTTTGGTTTCAGCTTTTTAATTCTTTTAACATCTTGGCTATGGCCCAGGTGAACGTTTTCAGAATGTACTTCTTTACGCTTAAAGAAAGAGAATCAGCACCTCAAAGTCTGAAGCCATGTTCTCAGCTGGAGGGTGGAGTGCCCACGCTAAGAGGAGCTTATGTCACCACATCAAAAGGAACCAACTGAGGTGGTTAGGGCATCTGATGAGGATGCCTCCAAAATGCCTCCTAGTTGATGTTTTGGGCATGTCCAACTGGGAGGAGACCCTGGGGCAGACCCAGGACATGCTGGAGAGACATAATGTCTCCAGAAGAGCTGGAAGGGGGTGTCTGGGGAAAGAGAAGTTTGGGCATCTCTGCTTTGTTTAAAAATAGTTAAAATCTTCAAAAATTAACTAATTATCAACAGAATGTGGGGGAAAAAACAGCAGCTGTAACGTTATGTCCAAGACATCTACGTATTGTGTTGCAGATATCAACTGAAGAAAAATAAGTCTGGGTTGTACTCATGTAAAAAACACTTTTAGCCACAAGATGGTACGATGTAGCGTCCAACTTGCCTTGAGTCCAGCATGAGACATACCAGCATTATTCAAACTGGCTCAGCATTTGTACAGAACTCATGTTACTATCATAGCTTATTTTGGTAGCTAGAAGAGCACAGACTGCATTTAAAAAAAAAAAAAATACAAACATGGAAGATTAGATGAGTTAGAAGCTGTCTTTCAAGATGGCAATACAAAATATTTTCAAACATATATAGAAGAATGTAATGCCGATTTGATCCTCAGTAGCTGATCACATTTTTGTGTCTGGTTTTCTAAAACATTACTCTTAATTTGCCTAAAATATACCAATAAGTGCACAGGCGGACACAAAGGCTTTTTAAGGATGAATTTACCTTGTTTCATCCTGCCTTTTGTACAATGTTTTCTTTAAATTAAGGATAATGAATAAAAACTTGATTAAACATGTTGAGGTTGTTCTGTTAACATGACTAAAATATGCTGTTTCTGAATATTAAAAAATGTAAAAATAGACTTAAAACATGCGATATAATGTTTCGCTCTTAACATCTGAGGAAAATTTTGTTGCTAAGTGTAAACATACCAGACTCAGGATGTAAAATCTGGTTTAAAATGTGTGCGCATTTAAGTGATTACATATCCCATCATATGTAACTGTGATGTATTATCACCTGGGAGAGGATGTGTCAGGCTCTCGGGATGTTTTTAGGCACCTTCTCTCTCTTATTTTTGTTTTCTCCAGCAGAAAACTGTTGAGATAATTAATATTTTTGTCATTTCAGGTTCAAGTTCCCCATTTGCATAAAAACACAGAGGAGAAAAAAATCAGTCCTGTGGGAGACGTGAGACATCACATGCTGGCTATTTCTTGCAAACTGTGATCTTAAAGGTTTCACTTGCAATATAGATGGAAAAAGCAGATGAATATTATTTTCAGTCAAAAGAAAATCCAAGGAAAATAAAAAGCTGCAGTCATGACAGTAAGTTAATTGAATTAGAATAGAAAAATCAGACTTCTGCCTCTAGCAGTCATTTCAATGCAAATGTCCACTGTAGGTTTAGAAATGAGCTTTCTTTAGTTTGAAGCTGCTGTAGATGTAATTGTCCTGCATCAGTAACACCCCTCCACATTATATGTATTTCAAAGAAAAAGAGTGTTGCGGAGTGTATTTTTCAGCTAAAAATCGAACACAAGGTTGCCAGGAGCAAACCACATCAACACAGGGTCTAATGGATTTCATTATCCAGGCAGCTTTAGCCTCAGGGGGTCAGAGGTTAAAGCAGGGGCAGAACTCCTTTTGTGTTTCAGCTCATTTTCAGCTCCCAAAGGTCTCGACTGACCACAAACACGTTGCTACTGAAGTCCATTTTCCTTTTGGCTTTTAGTTGATATTGACTGGTTAAAATCCCAGCTGATAATTTAGTTTTTAAAAACTGCACCAGAGGAAAAAAAAAACACACCCCAACTTGGCTTCATGTAGTACAAGGTTCTTTACACATGTAATCAGGATTATATTGACAGTCTAGTTAGCTAATTCGGCTGCTCCCTTGTCACAAGGGGTCACCACAGCAGGTAGCTTTGCATGGTTTGATTTGGTGGAGTTTTACACCAGATGCCCTTCCTGACACAACCCCAAAGGGTGTTTGTGTTTCTAGCTGGAATTGTACCAGTGACCCTTTGCTAGCAAAGTGAACGTGTTAACCACTACACTATGGAGCCAGTTATGGCTATATGGAAGAGCTCCAGAAAAAGTGGTGAATTTAGCAGCTAGTCTTTTTTTTTTTTTTTTTCAAAACTGGTGGAGATCAGAGGCAGAGCTACATGACGTAAATAGTTAATGTTCCTTGTTTTCTAAATTTGTGAGCAGGCAACAGAATAAGGACTACAGCTGCCTGTACTGGCACACCTGTCAATCAATGTGGCCACACCCCTAAAGTTAAGCCTTAAAAAAATAACTCCCTGTACAGTTGTTATGAACGGGGAAATTAACTATAAAGACCAGAACTGTTTCTTATAACAGGCTGTGAACACAGTTATTTCTGCAGTAAAGTTGGACATTTTAATATGGGAGTCTATGGGGACTGACTCACTTTTGGGGCCAGCCTCAAGTGGACATTAGAGGAACTGCAGCTTTTGGCACTTGCATTTTGCTTCTTTATTTTCAGCCCTGGAGGCTGCTGCTTGGTCTAAACTGACCACCATACAGTGGCTTAAATCCTTAAGTAAATACACTTTACCTTTCCCCATCCTGTACAAACTGCAGTTTTTTTTAACTCATTAGTCATAAAGAATATAAATGCCAGTGTTTAATTTTCTCAATGTTGCTGCCTGAACAAGCCGCTGCTGCTGCTGCTGCATGTCACAGCTTATGGACTTTCACTGTTTTATGTAAAATATTGTTTTGCCAACACACACACACACAGACACACACAATCTGCCTGTGGCATCACAGCTGAGCTCACATTATTACCTCAGAGCCTGTTGTCCACATCAAATGAAGCAGCCAAGTTGAAACAGAGTCCTGAGACGAGCATTTATTCACAGCTAATAAAACTCTCCATTCAGCCCCCACCAACCCAGCGTCTTCACTGTTAAAGCAAGACAGAAATAATCATGCACTGGAGTTTTTTTTTTTTTCTATTTCTGGGTGCAGAGGGAAAAAAACAGAATGATGGAGCCCTCGCTTCGCTGCCATTAAAGACCCCTGTCAACACACATGTATTAATGGAGAAACAATGTGACAGCTGAGTTTAGATCAGAGCAGCTTTTCTGCATCAGATGGTCAACATGGTTTAAAAAAAAAAAACAAGTCAAGCTAACTGAATACGAATCAGACGTCACTTTCACTATGGCAACCGCCGCCAGTGATGCTCCTCAGTTGACCACAAGGAGTCGTCCGCCATCTGGCCAGCAGGCGGAGGGAGAAGAGAGAACACACACAGGCAATCACGCACCATGTGCATGTGTAAAAGCATGTTGATATGGACTCAAACACTGAGACACAAACGCACAACACAAATATGCACAAAAATGTCAACACGCAATGATGATTATAAAGCACACAAACTGAAAACACCAGTGTACAAAAACAGCATTTAAAATGGATAGCTTTATGATCAAATGCAGAGTTTAGCAACTGAACAGTAAGAAAGTTATCAGCTTTAGTTTTGTGTGCTTAAGACAAACAGCACACTCTGTTTTATTCTATAGTGCCACCCAGCAGACTGACCTAACAACAGCTTGATGAAAGTTTATTGTGGTTTTAATCCTTTCTTGTTTTTTAAATCACAACCATGTCTTGAGGAAAATCCAGAATTATATTTCTATTCATTTCTATTCAACAGAATTGTTTACCACTTCTCTCAACCATGTTTTTAATGTTTATTATCTAATAAAACTGCAGCTGGAATTCTGCTGACAGTCCATCCAAGAAATCTGTGCTCCAGTAATGGTGAGTGAAATTTATGTTTTTATTTGCATGTTACCTGATTAGCAGATATCTGTGTTGCTGCTTTGCACCCCGACAGGTTATGAATGCAGGTTGCTAACCAAGCTTAGCTGATAACACTCCACTGTCTCGTCCAGTCCAAAAAACAAAACCCAAACATGGCAGTGGCCCAAAAAGGCTACTGTTGGGGCAAGTGTGAAATCCAGAAACCAATGATGTTGTGGCAGCTTTGTGCATCTTTTATATACAGTCTTTTCTTCACACAGACTTCATTTAAACAGTGACTCTTTATTTTTTTGCGTGTGCTCTGCCATCACGCTTGGTGCCTTGCTTGCTCTCTTTAGTTTCTATGTGTGTTTGTCAGATTGTGTCCCTTCTGGCTTTACCTGTGTCATCCTCAGTGTTATGGGATTTAACTGTCTGTTCAACAGAGCCTTATATCAGTTGTTTGCATAGTTTACCGTTTCCCTTTCAGACTGTTTCCTTCTTTGTTTCAGTTGCTTGCTTTCTCCTGTGCTTGAAATGTTGGTATGCTTAACTGTTGTTTTAAAGGTTATTTTAACATCTGGCCAGGGAACAACACTTAAAAAATTTGCCACTTGGCTAACACTGGCACATTTGCAGTGATGATGATGATGATTAATGTCTATTGCACCTGAGGGGGAGCAAATACAGCAATTTGTGACCTTTTTAGGTAAAGAAAGATACGTATACAACTTTATTTATGATAAGCATCCTGCAAAGGCCAAATAGGATCAGACATTTCATCACAGCATCAAATAAAATTTATATCCACAGAGATGGACTGTCAGTTATTCAAGCTGGGTATCCTTTCAGTTTCCTGGTCATCCTCTCCATGCATGCACATGGTGGAGGTGGTGGTGGTGTGTATACGTGGGGGAGGGAGGGTGTTGCTGACCAAACACACACACACACACGTCCCTACACTTCCCCCCGGAGACTGAGCGCCCTACATTCAACCATCAAACCCACTGTTACATAAAGCCACTACTGCCACACAAGCCGGCTTGCTGCCTGTTGCTAGGCAACAAGCCCCCGAGCCCCATCATCGAGTCTCGCTGGGCCATGGCTGTACCTGGAAGTGCTCAAATGGGTCAGTGAGGACAAAAGAAAAGAGACAAACTAGAAAAATGAGGGGAAAAAAACCATTAAACATGTCTCTGGGACTGCACAGATCTGCACTCAGCATAATGTGCATAATGAGGTTTGTGAGTCTGGGAGGATGGAGTGAGGGAACAGCAGAGAGGAAGATGATGTGTGGAGTTTCTGTCAGTAGACTTTTTCCTGCAAAATGAGACAGCAGCTGTCTGAATGCACAGACGTACAACACAGGTGGCACAACTTAAGAAATATGCCCTCATTTAGTGTTTTGATTGCTTCAAAACCTTCCAGGAGTTTTCATTTGTAAGGGGGATTTGGGAAATGTGAAGGTTAATGCAGTGATTCATGTTATTTGTATAAGTGAACCATTAAGTTTCTTAACTTCATCTGATAAGCCAACAATAAAACAATAAAAATAAATACACATGCAAATGTAAACTCTGGGCATTTAAAAATAGATTTTGCCCCTAATTGTGTTCAAAAGTGGCTAGTGTTCAAAATACACACATTCTGGGTTCCAAAAAACAGGTTCCAGGAGGATGTGGCAATGGACAGAATTTATCATAGTAATTATCACTGACTGTATATAAAAGATAGATGTAGCCAACATGATATCACCCACTGGTGTCTGGACTCTGCATGCACTAAATCAGCCAAAAGTCACCATATTTGGATGACAGAGTGGATTTCTAATTTTCCAGCTAACGCTAGCAAGATTTGCAAGCTGCATCCATTTTTGGCAGTTTCTGTATTTGCATAATTCTTTTGAGATCTGGAGGTTTTTGCTTGGTTATTATCCAATCAAACCTCATCAACTACTACTAGATAAAGAAGCTTAAGCTCTTTCTTATCTTGAGTCTTTTCCAGACTTCAGTCTCATCATTATCACTGTAAAACAGCCTCCTTTTCTTTTTCATGCTCTGCAGATTGCAGATATATTTTCATTAAACAACAGATTTACATCTTGCTGACAAATCCAGTATTTTTTTCGGAACAGGATGAATGATGAGGTTTGATCATTTCCTGGCTCGCAGACTGGGGGCATCCAGAGTTCACATTAATATTTAGTATAGCCAGCAAAGTCAATAATGCTCTGTATGTAGGTGGTTAACAGCAAATCCTGCATTAAATCCTGTTAAGGATGAAGATGGGAAGTGTAACAGTATAGAAGTGGCTCTGAGGTAAATGTTTACACACCATAACAATGCCTCTCATGGATTGTGTTGTTTTTTTTTAAAGTCACGTGACTGCTTGCTCTATTATTGAAAGTTTTAAATTATGCATTCTTAGTTAAATGTTGAATCTTCAGAAGCTGGAAAACCAGCGAGGGTGCAGGTACCCATTGTTTCTGTAATAATATATAAGAAAGGGGAAAGATTTTTGGAAGCTTTCTTGTTTCTGCTTGTCCCATTGACCAATCATTTTTCAGCAGGATTTCATTGCATGCAGGTAAATGGCCTCAGTGATTGCCAGAGCACCCCCTTTGCAAGACTGCCAGTCAACTCAGAGGCTTGAAGTTCAAGTCTTAAGGGACTTTAGTGTCGACTCAAACCGAGCACTTTGGTGGGTGGGTGGCAGGATGCAGTAGTTAGCACTATCGCCTCACAGCAAGAAGGTTCTGGTTTGAACCTGTCAGCTGGCTGGGACCTTTCTGTGTGGAGTTTGCATGTTCTCCCCGTCCCTGCATGGGTTCTCTCTGGGTACTTTGGCTTCCACTCACAGTCCAAAGAAATGCATGTAAGGTTTAGCTGATTTTTATAAGTCCTGTGAGTGTGAGCACAAATGATTTTCTATCTATATGTGTTAGCCCTGTGATGGACTGGCAAGCTGTCCAGGGTGTACCCAACCTCTTCCCCAATGTCAGCTGGGATAGGGTCCAGATCCCCACCCCCCCCATCCTCATCCTTGTGACCCTGAATTGTCCAAGCGGTTTAGAAAGTGGATGGATGGATAGTTGGATGAGGAGCAGAAAAGAGGATTGCAAATGAAAATTTGCTAACATTTACAATTTGTTGAGCCTCTGACTACACCCTTGGATTCTATACTGAAGATGACAATTTAAGGTACGTTAACACCAAACAACACCACAACACGTGAAGTCAATTCCTGCTATAAATCTGCCACTATTAGCTAGTTTGCTAGCAGGCATTGGATCACCAGAGAACTTTAAATATAATCAAACACACAAAAATATGAATTTCTTTGGGTAAATATTTTTCTTCTGGCAATTTTCGTTCCAGTTTTAGATTTTTTTTTTCAGCATTTCAGGCATGAAGCTGCAGCAGTGAACTTCTAGCAGCAGCCTCCTGATAGCACCACTTTCAACCACCACAGCTACTGTAGCTGCTTCTCGTGCACACATGGATGTTTCTGCTGCGATTTAACTACGCTCTTAATGTCTAATTATGATTTGGAGGGGAGACAATAACGTGATGGAACAGCGGCAGATTCATCGGTGTTGTGAGGGAGAAAAAGATGCAAGGTAATGTGTGTTCTAATCACATGATTCATATAATACTGTAGATACACGTTTGTCACAGCATTTCCGTCACGTTATTGTCTCCTCTAAATCACTTCCGTTGTGTTTTGTGAGCTTTTTTCTTTTTGGTGCGCTTGTGCGGCGTTTTTTCAACTTCCGTTGTGTTTTTCTATTCTCTCTCACCACCACCACCGTAAGGGAGCGCGTCCTGTCGTAAATCCGTACCTGACCGATCGGCATGCATTAGCAGAATGCCGGCATTTTCCCTGTTTAAAAAAACAAACAAAAAAACGGCAACAAAAAACAAAAACACAAGCGAACAAAAAAAAAGGACATTAATGTTGTATTTAAGTTATTTTAGCCATTTAGCTCCATTCACTCCCAATAATTGAGGAGTGTCTTGTGAGCGCTTCCTGTAGTGCTTCCAGCTAAATGCCAGTTTCTGTACAACAGGAAGTGGAATGGCTTGTCTAGATTGGCTCTGGTTTCACTGTCTGTGCTGAAATTAATTGGTGGTCCCTCCCCTTCTTCTACATAATCAAGACGGTGACTACTGAGGAGAACATTTTGACCATTATAAATACACCATCTGGGTACTTGTGGTGCTCTGTATGTAGTCATACTTGTCATTGTGAAAACACTTTTGCACTCAAGTATACTGTAAATGAGACTCAGCATATGAAATGTTGGCAGTCTTACATATTTATTGAAACCCACAGTGTGTAAAATATGTAGATATAATAAACATGGGTCAAAAGTCAACTACATATAGGCCTCTAAGAGAGCCCTATAGGTGTCACAGTGGTTGGCCATATTCCATCTGGGGTATCCTAAAATCACACAGCCTATACCTGGCTTAATAGACCCTCATGTTGGATTGCCAGTCACTCCTTTAACTCCTACACGCCGACAGATCTCTACACTGCCTCTCTCAATTATTAACGACTCCCTCATCAATGTTTGATTCCACATTTTACGATTCAGTATCCACGCACAGTTTTCACTCATGATATACTCCCTTTGAAATGTATACAGCCCCCAGTACACCGAGTCCCAGGCTGTGATTAACAGGAGGAGGGATGCAGGTGCAGAGAAATAACAAACCTCTGGAGTGCTCTGTGGATTGGGTTTAGGATAGGTTTGATTGGTTTCTCTTGCTTTTTTCTTTATGATTAAAGTTAAATTCTTTTCTGCCAACTGAAAGAATGGTTGATTTTTAAAAAGAAAAAGTAAACTGAAAACAAAGAATATCACATAAAATGTCTGAATTTCTTAGTAGTCTTTTTTTTCATTGGGGTTGTAATACTTAGGTGATTTTTTTTCTTAACCATTCCACTTTTTTGCATAGTAGTGAAAGATTCATTCTTTACTTAAATCAAAGTAGCAATACTGTCAAAATACTCATGCTTTCAGAATCCAAAGTGTAATACTATCTACTCTAAGTATAAAATAAGTAATATAGTAAAGTAGAAGCACTGATAATACAGAATCTCACTTCCAAATCATATACAGTATATTATTGGATCATACTTGATTCATTAATGAGTATATCAATTTAATGCTAAAGGTGGATGATTTTTTTTTTTGTTTTATGTACTGCTGCTGCAAAACAAATAATAGGTAAAGCTTTAAAATATATTTGAAGTTAAAGTGTACCTCCAAAGCTACAGTGGAATATATGAAGAAAGAAGCATAACATGGGAATGCTTAAATACATTAATATTGTTGTTGGGAATGTATTTATTTACATTCCACCACTGATCCTTTCCATGCTTTCATTAACTGGCCTTAGACACTGTCAGAGTGACAGTACTTTAGCCCAGTGTCACTGATGGTATCCTCCAAAGATAATCACTGAAAAATTACTTCTGCATAGTCAGGTCAAGGTACTTTTATATACAGCTCTGGAAAAAAAAAATTCAGAAATCAGCATCTCTACATATATGACAGTCATTCCATTCCAGTGTCTCTTGGAAAAAAAAAAAAAAGTGGCAAATGGCAGGGGTGAAGTGCACAGTGAGAACGGTTCGAAACAGGCTCCTAGAGGCAGGGCTCAAGTCGTGTAAAGCTAGAAAAAATCCTTCATCAATGGAGCAAAGAAGAGCCAGGCTGAAGTTTGCAAAAGACCATAAGGATTGGACCATAGCGGACTGGAGTAAAGTCATCTTCTCTGATGAGTCTAATTTCCATCTTTGTCCAACAGCTGGTCATTTAATGGTTAGACGGAGACCTGGAGAGGCCTACAAGCCACAATGTCTCGCACCCACTGTGAAATTTGGTGGAGGGTCGGTGATGATCTGGGGATGCTTCAGTAAGGCTGGAGTCAGGCAGATTCATCTTTGCAAAGGACGCATGAATCAAGCCACCTACAAGGTTATCCTGGAAAAAAACTTGCTGCCTTCTGTTCTGACAATGTTCCCCAACTCTGAGGATTGGATTTTCCAGCAGGACAATGCTCCATGCTACACAG